>JAOANR010000008.1:8665650-8893966 GCA_030278955.1 Hygrophila difformis
ACAAATATCGAAATTTTAGAATTTTTACTTATACCGAATTTGAGTTATTAGTGGTTTGAAATGTGCATTGGACTGCATGAAAGGGGGCAAAAATTAATAACGGACCAATTTAGATTTTTGAAGAAAAAGGACTGATTTGGCCAAAAATATGTAATTAGGGCATAATTAGTGGATGGAGGACCGATTGGGACGTAATTAGTATATGTAGCGGAACAATTTGGCCAAAAAATAAAAAAAGGACTGATTTGACTTTTTTGTAAAAATAAAGGACTATATTGGCCTTTTTTCCATGATTTTAGTGTCATCATGTATTTTGGTGTAATTGGATTTATTAAAGTGTGGCTTATGTTGTAGTTGAGCTATAATGTGGGTTAGGAGGTGCGGAGTGCACACTCACATAAGCCACTACGACAAAGGATGGCCTTGAGAAAGATCAAGAGGAATGAATTGGGAGATTTATGAAAAGATGTGGAAGAAAAACAAAGAAAGCAAGCAGCCTATGGATTACTCATGACCATGACTAAGACTTAGATGAGTTGCTGAAATTTTATTTTCTTTGTCTTTCAATTCAGGAAGGGAGAATAGACTTAATCATAGTCATGACTATGACCTGTATAGTTTGCTGGAACTTCTTTTATCTTTTTCCTTGATGCAGTGATGTGGGGTATTTAATCATGGTCATGACTAATTTAAAATTGTATTGTTGGACAAATTAATTTTCAGCAATTGAAACTTGAAATTTGAATTCAAATTAAATTTTGAATTAGATTTGAACTTGAATTCAAATTTGAATTTTAACAATTGCATCCCTTCATAATTGGTTGTATCCTTCCAGTTTCTACTGCATTCCTCATCTACAAATATGAATTCCTGCAGGATTCATTTAGAACAAGAAACACAAAAACACAACAAACACAATAATTCAGCAATCCTCTAAGCCAATTTTCTTATTTATTTCGAAATTAGAGTGAATCTTTTGGATTATCCCAAAGTTGATTTGCAGTGGCAAAATACAACTTTAGGAAAGTGTTCTAAACACGATCCAATTGATTATCCAAGTTCTTCCTATTTTGATTCTCATATCCGCATACTGCGAAACTCCACCAACAAAAGATGATCCATCTTCGGCCATGTTCACCTCTCTATGGCTGCCCTGCTCTATTGGGAGTCAAATAGCAGCATGGAATCCAGACGTGGTTGAGCAACAATAACAAATGCAGCAGGATGATAAGGCAGTACTGTCCATAAACTATAGCTTCCTTCCACTATATATGGAAAGGACAGCCCAATCAGCATGAAACAAAGCTCCACCCCACCCTATATGTCCTATCATCTCATTCATCTAATCTTTATACAGTTTGCCTTGTTCACTCCCAAATGCCGCACACATTACCAATTTCAGTTGTGGCCGCTGTTAATATATTCATCAATACTTTTGCTTTCAACCTTATACATTTGGAACACATCCTCCTCATTTCAACTCCTATTAATATACTATGTGGAACAACACCCAATTACTACTATTCCTTCTTTCCTCATTTTATCCATCATTGAACAACACAGGGACTACTACTACTTCTTTTGATGATTCAATCTAGCTAGCTCCTCCAAATTCCATGCTGGCTCCAACTAGTTTTATCACTCGCCCGATCTATGATATTCAACAGCTATGTGAATCCATTTGTTACCTGTGAGGGAAAATTGACCCAATTAGATCAACTCTCAAGTCCAGATCGAGGGATCATTGGTTTGGACTTTGGATCGATGTATGACATTTGGGATGCTTAGTCTTGTGCACAAATAAACCTACAAGAATTTATGATATACTCCTACATTACACTTGTGTTTTAAACTAAGTTCATAAACAACTGCTTGGAAGCTTGAATTGATCAAAAAATCCGCATACACACACATGCAATTATTCAACTAAATATTGATTTGAAAAAGATATGGGGAAAAAAAGAGTTGGTTTATTGATGGGTTCTTGAGATCACAGATTCACAGGCCATCTTCAGCCACAGCATATGATCTCCCATGGAATGGTGTCAGTGATGTCTTCTGCATTTTCCAGCAGGACATTGGAATCATGTAGCTCAGGGGAGATGGAAAGCTATGAAATCCATATTAGGTACTACTATAAATTTGGTGGGATTTTGGGGAGCCTCTCAATGTAAATTTATTGGAGTAGATATATAGGAGGAGTATTGAATTCCCTGATTGTCTGATTTGGTTAAGACAATGAAGGGGTCCAACTTCCAAGAATGGGTTGAGGTAACCAAAGGCTCGCAATTGTATTTGCAGCATCACAACAATAAGAACATCTTCTTAACATTCACTCATTCCCTCATATGGTAATGGAACAAGATTAATAAAAATATGAGTTTATTAAGTTGCTGTGTAATATGAATTCCATCTGAAATTATTATTACTCGATCTGGGTTCACTAGTAGTCCCTTGACTAATTAATTATTATTATTAAGGTTAATTAATTCCCCTAGCATTAGGTCTTCAATTAAATAAGGATTGGCATAATTAAACCAGATTATGAAATCAATTATCCCATCCAATTTCTTGGGATAAAATTTATCCACTTTGATGAACTAATCTATGCCATCTAATGTGAACATGCGCCTAAATTTTCACACCTTTATAATAAGGTGTATTTGGGAATATGCTTTGAAAGAAACCAGTGTACATTATGAAAAAGATAAAAAAGAAAGAAGAGAAGACAAAACAAGTCTAGCAAGTTGCAATATCATCACTCTTGATTCTCCATGCACCAGCAGTATATGTTTGATGCATTATTCATCACAAATCTAGCAAATTTATTATACTCATAATAATCAACATACATAAAAGATGCATTATTATTTTGTCCCCAAGGGCTTTTCCTGCAGGCTGCGGCATGCAGTCTTAAGTGTGATGTTGTGATCCATTTTTCAAGAACTCAACAAACTCGTCTACGTAATTACCATTGAGTTGTTGATTTCCAAAATCTTATCGGCTGCTTCTTTTGCCCGCGCTTTCAGTGTTTGTCCTTCCTTGGAATCCATGGCTTTCCTCAGTGCATTTGCAATGCCATCTCTGGTGAAACATCCCTTCTCGTCTCTCTCAACTTCTATAGCCAATCCCTTCTCAACTAACAATCTGGCATTCAATGGTTGATCTATCATAAATGGCAACAACACAAGCCTGTGACCATATACTAGATTCTCCAAAATAGAGCCCCACCCTGAATGAAATAGAGACCCCCCAACTGATGAGTGGGCAAGGATTTCCCTCTGAGGTGCCCATCCAACCGCCACCACTCCCCTATCTGCCGTCCGGCTGGCAAACCCTGGAGGCAGAGCTTCTGAATCATTACTAGCCCAATCAGGTCTCCTCAGTGCCCACACAAAGGGAAGCCCTGAAAGCTCCATCCCATATGCTATCTCATGAATATGCTCTTTCTTGAGTTTGCATTCACTCCCAAATCCCACGAACACTACTGATTTTGGCCCTTGTTTATCAAGCCAATCGAAAATTTTACTCCAGGGCTCTTCCCTGACAATCCTCGTTCTCGCTTCCAGCTTCTTAGGCGGAAGAAATCCTAGGGGAAACACTGGCTTTCCTATAATTTTTGAGTATAGATTGAAGTAATCTCCTTCAAATTCCCTGCTGGAGCGCACGGCTATAGCCTTACTACCTTGAACCAACTTGCACTCTCGTGCACCTGATGAAAAACCGGTGGTGTCTGCAATATACAGCAGATTGTACATATCAGTAGCTTCATGAGACCTGCAAGCCACTTGTGAGGGGAAATCTACCCAATTTGGAGGGACTGTGAGATGCTCGGGCATTGGCCTAGCCTGTGTTTGCCCCTCTCCAATGACATGCTCAGGCGTCCAGAAGAACACAGCAGTGCTGGCGCTGGTGATAAAGTATTTAATCAAAGGGACGTCAAAGTCTTGAGCAATATCAGCTGCCCAATGGTGGAAGAAATCCACAATTATCCAGTTAGGTAGCTTCTCTGCAATGAAGCTCCTGACAGGCTGCTGGAGGAGATCACAGGCCGTCTTCAAGGACTCCATTTGATCAGGCAAGATGTCGGTGGTGGCTTCTGCATTTTCAGGCAGGGCATTATTGGAGTCAAGTAACTTGGGGAGAGGGATGGATATGAAATGTATAAGGGGTAAAAGATTCTGTGGGATTTTAGGGAGCCTTTGGATGTTTCTTGGAGTAGAGATATAGGAAACGCGAACCCCTGATTTTGCCAGGGCCATGGAGAGGTCCAAGAATGGAATCAGGTGACCAAACGCCAGCCATGGCAGCACCACAACATGAACCTCTCCACCCTCTTCCCCATTCATGTTTCAAGAATTTTTTTCCTAGTTACTGTATGCTATTGAGTGAATTTTTGGCTGCACAATTTTTATTTCTTTGAAGTCCATTAATAAATATAGACCCTCATTGAGATTTGAGAGTGTCTGTCTGTCTCTCTTTCTTTCCATAAATGTCATGGGGCATGGCATTACTATATAATAATACCACTACACTTGTGTTTGTTGGATGAATTAATATTCGTGAATCATGAGGCATGCTGACAACACAGAATACAAAACAAGATTCATTGCCAAGAAAGTAATGACAAAAGTTAAAAAAAAAAAAAAAAAAAAAAAAAACCGAATGTGCATACTTACTTTGGGGGAAGTCCATAACATATGTGCTATCTCATTCATCTAAATTCTAATCCTTCTTCAGTTTGCAAATAAATTCACTCCCAATCCAAATGCCACATACATAACTGATTTCAGATCAGCTTTGTGAATGGAATCATAGCTAGATACATTATCTTAGTAGGATTACGCATGTTCTATTACAATTCACAATGGAGTAATATGTATGCAATCCAAACATTTTCTGCAATTCAATGATGCGACTGAGTCGTGGTGTGCTTGTCAGTCTCATTCTCAATGAGAATGGATTGGATTGGCTTCTCGATTTGGGCTGTATATAAACAATCAGCGCGTACAAAGTACTCATTTAGCACATCATTCGGCACATACAAAATATACAAAGTACTACTTCAGGATTTCAACACTCGAACCAAATCCCATAATTAAACTAAATTATGGAACCAATTATCCCATCAATTAAACTAAATCTTGCAATGTTGCATCACTTGTGATTGTACACCGGTAGCATGTTTGATGCATTCAGCATAAGTCTAGAAACTTTATTGGTCATAATCAAGATACACAAGAGATGCATTGTTTCTCCTAAAGGAGAAACCACGCCTGTCTCTCTCTCTTTTCCTGCAGCCCTAAATCTGTTGATGTTGTGCTCCATTTTTCAAGTACTCCACAAACTTCTTCATGTAATCTTCATTAAGTTGTTGATTACCAAACATCTCTTCAGCAGCATCCATCGCGCGTGCTCTCATCGCTTCCCCTCGCGCAGAATCCATGGCTTTCCTCAGGGCATCTGCAATGTCATGCCTAGTGAAAGTTCCATCTTCAGCTCTGTTCACCTCTATAGCCAATCCCTTCTCAACCAGCAGCCTGGAATCCAACGGTTGAGCTATAATAAAAGGCAGCAGGATCAGGCAGTGTCCGTATACCATACTTTCCACAATTGAAGTCCAGCCTGAATGAAACAGAAATCCTCCAATTGAAGGATGGGCGAGGATGTCCCTCTGAGGTGCCCATCCAATCTGCACCACTCCCCTCTCCGCCGTGTTGCTGGCAAATCCTGGAGGCAGAGCTTCTGCATCATCACTAGCCCAATCGGGTTTTCTCAGTGCCCACAGAAAAGGAAGCCCTGAAAGCTCCACTCCATATGCAATCTCATAGATTTGCTCTTTCTTGAGTTTGTATTCACTCCCAAATCCCACAAACACAACGGATTTTGGCCCTTGTTTATCAAGCCAATCGAAAATTTCACTCCAGGGCTCTTCACTAACAATCCTCCTTCTCGCTTCTGGCTTCTTAGGCGGAAGAAACCCTAGGGGAAACACTGGCTTTGCTAACATTTTTGAGTAGAGATTGAAGTAATCTCCTTCAAATTCCCTGCTGGAGCGCACCGCGATAGCCTTACTGGCTTGAACCAACTTGCATAATCGTTCACCTGATGAAAAACCGGTGGTGTCCACAACGTAAATCTGATTGTACATATCAGTAGCTTCATGAGACCTGTAGGCCACTTGTGAGGGGAAATCAACCCAATTTGGAGGTACTGTGAGATGCTTGGGCGTTGGCCTAGCCTGTGCTTGCCCCGCTCCAATGACATATTCGGGCGTCCAGAAGAACACAGCAGTGCTGGCGCTGGTGATCAAGAATTCAATCAAAGGGACGTCCAAGTCTCGAGCAATATCAGCTGCCCAATGGTGGAAGAAATCCACAATTATCCAGTCAGGCAGCTTCTCTGCAATGAAGCTCCTGACAGGCTGTTGGAGGAGATCGCACGCCGTCTTCAAGGACTCCATTTGATCCTCGGTGATGTCTGTGGTGGCTTCTGCATTTTCAGGCAGGGCATTATTGGAGTCGAGTAACTTGGGGAGAGGGATGGATATGAAATGTATAAGGGGTAAAAGATCTGGTGGGATTTTGGGGAGCCTTTGGATGTTTCTTGGAGTAGAGATGTAGGAAACATGAATCCCTAATTTTGCCAACGCCATGGAGAGGTCCAAGAATGGAATCAGGTGACCAAACGCCAGCCATGGCAGCACCACAACATGAACCTCTCCAGCTTCTTTCCGATTCATGTTTCAAGTATTTTGTTCTAAGCGATGTAATTGTCTGATTTTTTTGGCTGCACATTGTTTTCATGTACATAAATACTAACTTTCTTCGTCGTGGTTGTTTTTTTTTATTCACTTTTTTAAAAATTATCATGTGTGGTCCATTAGATCCCTCTCACAAATCATTTTCACTCCCATATTTCAACATCTCTAAAAATTCAACATGGACAATTAATGTGCTTTGTTTGAAGGGAAAACTAGGGTCCGATGTCCGCTACCAAAATATTATAAGAGTCAAATTCCCTCCATTTTAAACATTATATTTTAGGCCCCATGTATTAGGAAAGTTAAGCAACACATACCAATAACCTCGTAAACCACATACTAAGCACATACAAGTATAGTGGTAAAATACATACCAATAACCTGGTAAACACCATAACGTATTTGCGGTAAAGCACATACCAAAGACTTGGAAAATACCATATTTTGTATATGTGGAATAACTTTGTGAATACCATAAGGTATTTGTGATAAAGTACATACCAAGAACTTGGTAAATACCATATGGTATATGTGGAATAACTTGGTAAATATTATATAGTAGCTGTGGTAAAGCGCATACCAATACAGTGGTAAACCACATATCATTAACCTGGTAAACACCATATGAAATTTGTGGTAAACACATACCAAGAACTTGGTAAATACCATATGAACAACTCTAGATGTAACAATGTGAAATTTAATTTGGTTAGCAATACCTCTTCTCTGATGTGTTGTGGGATTACATTTGCATGGTAAATAGGATTCAATGATTTGGGCTGGGCTACATATGAATGTTTTATTGGGCCGCCTACATAAATTGGCCCATACTATGATGGCCTGTAGGTGGGCATCAGCCCGTGACTGAAAAAGTGAAAATGCACTAGTCAGTTGTCAGTCGTCACCAAAAGGCAGGACGAAAAATTTCATTCACTTTCAGTTTATAGCATAACCTTTTCTTGTTTTCTAGTATCATGTGAAGAAACAAGGAACACTTTTTATGCTGAAGAAAGTTTGTCCCTTGCTAGGGCATCTATTTCCTACACTACACTATAATCCAATCCTTTTCATTATTACACCACACATTTTTCATTACTAGAAGCACCTTTTTCATGATGGGTCTCAGCTGAGATTTCAGTAGTAAAAACGAATCAGACAAAACCCACCCGTGAAGATAGATGCCATGGAAAGCTATCCTCGTTTTGACAGGATAATAAAGTAACAACCACATATGTAAGGCCATACTGAACTGAGCAAACACTAGAAAGCACAGTTTGAGTTGTCATTATTACATATAATACAGTATATGGTGCTACTCATTGTCCGAATATTGATGAATGAAGTAGTATACTTGGGTTAGTATTGCAATGTTATTACTTCATGACTTGTTCTTTCTCAATTCACAAATGATCATTTCAATAATGTATCAACAAATATTTTATTACGGGTTTGGATATGGTACTGAATGTCACACATTTAGCAAGTGTTGCTGGCGTGTTGATCCAATGAGGTATATGTGTTGAGTGTTAATAAGGTGTGTAATGGGTATTTAATAGTGTTATAAAAATACTCACAGCACATACAAAACTCTTTCAACATATACAAAACACTCTTTCAGTACTTCAACACGAGCTGATTCAACTCTCAAATCAAATTCTTTTGTTACCATGCACTATGAGAGGAGTAGAGTAGAGATTGAATGTGGGGTTTATTGAACTCAGCATGCGTGGGCAACAAAACACTAAAGATTTGGTTTTGAGCTCTTTTTTTCAATCAAAAGTTTACATTATTGAATTTCAAGAAAAAAAAAATAAAAGAATCTTAACATTGGAGCGAGCTAGGCATGAAAATTTTATTTAAAAGAGGGTTGGGCACAACACAAGAAAGCCCCGTGAAGAAGTGGGGCGGCAATAATGGAAGCGTGACTGTGAGAACTGGGAAGAGAGAAGGAGGATCACGAGATAGAATATGGAGTATGGACAAAACCCACTGCAGGTTCACTGCACCATCATACCCCTCCTTGTGGGTCCCACTAACTACTTTCCAACTGAAACCTACCAAACCCTCTTCCTTCATTGTCCATTGCTCAACCCCATTCCCTGTTTCTTTACTGTACCTTTTTTCTGAATTTTGTAATAATGTAATGGTAACCATGCATCATCCCTCTTTTGGCCTTTCTTTCAATAAGAAAGCAGCTTCCCCAACCCAGCCTTGGAATGGAGTGCATTTCTCTAACAATGAAACAACAGACTTGAGATGAAGAGGCAGATCTTGGTGCACTGTTGTATTCCAAGACATTTTGGAACAAGTTGATTAATAGACATGAGAGTTGCTAATAATAAACCAAATGTAAAGTAGAAAATTTACTTTTGAAATTAATTTATGAGTACAGTAGGTGACTACAGTGCTGCTTTTTTTTTCTATTTTTTTTCTTCTATAAATACCCATGCTTCTAATCTCTTGAAGCACCAAACATACAGTCCCAAACAACAAACCTAGTTGAATGTAACAATCCCACTTCATTCTTGACTCTAATACCAATCTTAATTATTAAGTACCTTCAATTTGATGTATTGCATTTTGCTTCAATCTTTTTCTTGTTTCCTCTGCAGTCTGCACAGATGACGATCAAGGGAGTTGAGGTTCTTGTGGTGGTACTGGTGGGAGCTCTGCTTATTCTGGATGGAGTTGAGTGCAGAAAAGCAAGGGTTTTGGAGTCTTTTGACTACTCTGCTATAAGCTGCAGAGCTCACAGTGCATCGATAGAGGAATTTGGAGGGGTTGGAGATGGTGTGACACTCAACACCAAGGCTTTTCAAGAGGCGGTCAATCATCTGAGCCAGTATGCATCAGATGGTGGGGCTCAGCTGTTTGTCCCCCCTGGAAAATGGCTCACTGGATCCTTCAATCTCACCAGCCATTTCACTCTCTACCTCCACCAGGATGCCGTCCTTCTTGCTTCTCAGGTATTCAGGTCTACAACACACAAACACACCCCCTCCCCCTTATTTCTGTGGATTACAAAATGCTGAGGTTGTATTGGTGTTCTTATCAACACTCTTACATTTCAGGATATAAAATCATGGCCTGTCATCGATCCCTTACCTTCGTACGGACACGGAAGGGATGCGGCAGGGGGGAGATACATCAGTCTCATATTTGGAACAAATCTTACTGATGTTGTTGTCACAGGTGAGCATGTTCTGTCCCACCCCTCGGTCAATCCATTTGCAGACAAATAAATAATGCTGCATCAAAATACTAGCAATCAGAATGGATTGAATTGGCTTTCGATTTTGTTTTCTCATGGTGTGTGTGTGTGTGTAAATTATCAGGTGCAAATGGTACAGTTGATGGTCAGGGTGCTCTTTGGTGGCAACAGTTTCACGGGAAGAAGCTGAAATACACAAGACCTTATCTCCTTGAAATTATGCACTCAGACAACATCCAGATATCCAATCTCACATTTGTGAATTCCCCATCATGGAATGTTCATCCTGTTTACAGCAGGCAAGCAAGTATAAGTAATACTACTAAAAGTAAATGTAAGATTCACAGCTCACAAGCACAGCTATTCAGTTGTCTTTACTTACACCTTTCTTGTTTGTTATACTGCAGCAATATAATCATTCAGGGTATTACAATCATAGCTCCTGTAACTTCTCCAAACACCGATGGAATCAATCCAGGTGTGTCCACTTGTCAATTAGCTTCAATCATAAATCAATTTTTTAAGTACCCCTGCAGCTATAAACCTGTCAAAGATTGGATTTTTAACTTTTTCTGTTCTACTTATGTTTCAGATTCTTGCACAAACACAAGAATTGAGGACATCTACATCATCTCTGGAGATGACTGTATAGCAGTGAAGAGCGGGTGGGATGAGTATGGTATAAAATACGGTATGCCCACGAAGCAGCTGATCATCAGGCGGCTGACGTGCATTTCGCCCTACAGTGCAGCCATCGCGCTGGGTAGTGAGATGTCGGGCGGGATTCAAGACGTGAGGGCTCAAGACATAACAGCAATCAACACAGAATCAGGGGTCAGAATCAAGACAGCAGTCGGGAGGGGAGGATATGTGAAGGACATATACGTGAAGGGCATGAGTTTGCACACGATGAAATGGGTGTTTTGGATCACTGGAAACTACGGTTCTCATGCTGACAACAACTACGACCCCAATGCACTTCCGGAGATTAACGGGATAAACTACCGCGACATAGTGGCGGACAATGTGTCCATGGCAGCTAGGCTGCAGGGGATATCCGGTGATCCCTTCACAGGCATTTGCATTTCGAATGCAACCATAGGTATGGCCGTCAAGGCTAAGAAGTACCCATGGACCTGCACTGATGTGGAAGGGATCAGCAGTGGGGTGGTGCCCGCACCCTGCGGCGAATTGTCTAACCAGGGAGAAGATGAGCCAAAGGAAAACATGTGTGATTTTCCTGCAGATACTCTCCCTATTGATTCCATGGAGTTACAGACATGTTCTTACAGGATGAACTACTACTGATCTCTGCAGCATTCTAAGTTGCAATATCTTTGTCATTTGTCATGTGTGTGTTTCAATACCCTGTGGATCGACAATGTACTGTTCTTACATACATTACCATACTAGATTTCTATTCAGTTTCTATGCAAGTAAGTTTTTCAGAGAAAGAAGCAAATGCTGATCATAGACAGAACTGCAGTTTTATCCACAACAATATTCATATAAGGACATTAGTAGTCAGATGAAATGCAGGTACACAGCCTAATAAGAACAATCTTGCATATCACAAACATAGCTCTACTACAATTATTTCTCATTTCCATGATAGGAATTTTTTTTTATATATATGTGCTCAAAATACAGGATTCTAAATAAGTTGAGAGAGTACAAGACATGAGTTACAGTGTTACAGCCCTCAATGAGTTGGGTCTGGGTTGAATTTTACCGATTCCCTCCAGATAAGTTCCTTGACATTTTCTTCGGTGAGGGACTGCTGCTCAAAATCAACGATAAAAGGCTGAGGGCAAACAGGCTCCACATTGATATTGTGAAGCGGTGCCAAGTACGGATGGCAGAGAGCCTCATCGGCTGAAAGTGTGAACCAAAAGGAAACCATGTTAATATATGAGAGAACCTTGATGGGAAAGTTCTGTAGACGAGTGAATCAGACGCTTCTCAACTTAAAAAGACAATTTTAGCAAACATTCTACCTGTAATACGCCTGCTGGGGTCAAAAACAAGCATTTTCTCTAATAAATCCAGGGCTCCAGGAGAGGTGTTGGGAAATCTGGCAGAAAATTGTTGCCTTGGGTATTGTGGGAGCTGCCTAACGTATCTTCGAGCATTGTTACTCCTTAGGAACCCGAGACTGGCATCATCCGGAGAGCCTATGAGCTGTTGCAGAAAAATAAGGGACAGTATTTGCATCAGTAAAAGACTCCCCACGATGCTAAATTAAAGATGCTGCATATATGTTTTGCACATACCTCAGTGATGAGCCTCAACTGATGAACGTAATCTTTGCCAGGAAATAGAGGCCTTCTTGTCAAGACCTCACCAAATATGCAAGCTACAGACCAGATATCGATAGCAGCAGTGTATTCCGAACAATTCAAGAGCAGCTCTGGTGCCCGATACCAACGAGTAACAACATACTCAGTCATGAAATCGGTTTCAGATGTTGTCCTTGCTAGCCCAAAGTCTCCGACTTTCAACTCACAATTAGCATTAAGAAGCAAGTTGCTTGGTTTCAGGTCACGGTGCAAGACATTTGCGGAATGGACATACTTAAGTCCACGGAGGACTTGGTAAAGGAAGTACTGCAAATTTTGCATGAAAATCAAAAGCGCTATCTAGAGTACAGAAGTGAAATGTGATTAACAGGGTAAACAGGTAAACTTGGCAACACAAGTGACTATCGTGACCACAACAGATGTTTACCCTTATAGTTCACTAGTCGGAAAAATTCAATTTCAAGCATTGTCCTGAAATATAGTATATCAAACACTTAACAGCGACAGATATTGTAAGATCAGCTTAATCAATTGAAACCTCAAATTTAGCCACAGTTTACACAACCACATAATGCAATTAAAGTATCTCCTGAAATCAACTTTATTGGTTGTCCACATTCAATCCACTGCTCACTCTTCCATTTTCTTTGGTCACCAAAGAAGAGCGTTGGAATCTAAATGGAGAGCTCAAGCTATTCCATAAACAAACGGTTAAAGATAAAAGTTGAAAAAAGTAGTACTTCAGTATAAAATAAGAAGCTAGAGACTGAGGGCAAACCCGACTATGGTCATTGGTCAGTGGTTGGTTGGAACGGATAATCTGATGAAGATCTGTATCCATCAGTTCATAGACAATGTAGACATCATTGAAGTTCTCTTTTTGAGGAGGTCGTATGATATCTTTAATTGCAATCACCTGTTGCAGTAGAAAATTGAATTAATGAACCATTTGAGAGAGTATGGCTTTTGATGTCAAATATAGAATCATTAGCTTTTGCAAAGCCACTCCTTAGTTATAATCTTGCCATAATCTCAAGACATGCGACTGAAAGGAAATGCCGCTTCTGAGTTCTGATTTAAATGAAATCAACTAACATCTCCTAAAGTTTATAAAGAGAAGGCTGCGGTCTATGGATGAAAAGTAAACATGAATCAAGATATATCTAAATAGTATATATCAAACACACACACACACACACACACACATGTAAAAGGTCAAATTCATTTGTTGAGCAAAGCAAAAGGCGATTACATTGTCATGATTCATGTGTCGCAGGAGTTTTATTTCCCGTAGTGTCCTCCTTGCATCAATGATATTGTCAAATGCATTGCCAATCTTCTTAATGGCCACTTCTTCATGCGTCTCCGAGTTAACAGCAGCACTACAGCAAATTGAACATCACTTACTGTTACATAACCAGGAGAGGTGAAAGCATTCACATTAATTAATAAACTAAGAAAAGGAGAGAGCATATGATAACTGATTCAACAACTGGAAAATGACTATGCTTTGATGCAAATATAAGGATTTTTATGGAACGCTGATAAGCATACAGCAGAAAATTTCAAAAGTGTGCTGTGACTCGACATATTGACCATTATTTGTTCTCATAGAAAAACAATAAGCATCTCTCCACATCAAAGAATTAAATGCCAGTTATCTACAAATAGATTACAAAGTGGTACACAGGAACACATTGGATGGTATTCCTATGACAATACATATGAAGGACTTTTTGTTAATAAATACTAATACCAACACATATACAGAGCGTGAACAGTCACGTGGTGAGTCCCCAGTTCCTCTTCAAATTTAGCCTTTGGACGAAATTTTGAAGGTTGAAGAGCACAGAAGTAGAATAACACAGAATAAAAAAAAAAAAAGGAGATTAATAAAATTGCTTGATCATCTTATATTCCTTGAATTTTCCATCATGATCCTTAATCCAAGTCCGAAGTGTTAATTTTATGTTGTCGCTTTGTTGCTGGGTTACTTACAAAATTGGGGTTCTAAGCCATCAATCAATTACTGCCACCTTTAATAAAACTATTTCAATCCTTTCATTCTTTCCATGTGCAACAAAGTCCTGCTGCTTTTTTCTTCAACTTTTCCTTCTTTCCTTTACATCTTTCAACACCCTTGAAAGCTAATACAGATTTCTATAGTCAGATCATGACCAATTGAAGATTATATACCAAGCCATGCAAAAACACTATCTCCAAAAATATGTTGACAATGAACTAGGTTGCTCGATTGAACACTGGAATCGGATTTAAATCACTTGGATTGTTAATAAAACCATTATTGTAGGAATTTTACCTGTATCTTATATTGGTAATAATTCCAAATCTTGACATCAAAACCATTATTCCAAAAGTAAGATCTGGGTATATATACGAGTCCCGTTCCTAGACCCCTTACCAAACAACCCTAGAAAGTAGAAACTCCCAGACCGCGTAATTTCCTCATCAGTAGCTTTCCTCCTTGGTAAGTTGGCTTATGACACACAAAACACAACAATTCAAAATAGCTAAGCTATTGAGAATAATTCAACTAGTTAACATAATTATAAGCAAGCACTCAAATTCTAGGAAATCATGAAAATAAGTTCTTGAGCATTACCAAACAATGCCAGAAGCTCCACGTCCAACAGGCCTAAGAGGAACATACTTTTTTGGAACTTCAAAGAGATTTCCGTATACATTGTACTGAACGTATCTACCCCCATGAGTAGGCACCCCTTTGATATGATGTCCTCCATGATCGCCAGAGCCAGAGCTTGATTCGGCAGACATAGCCAAACACACCTTCATAAGTGAAGATACAGAAAGAAGGTGCAAAATTTCTCAAGAACCCTGCTTGAAGAATGAATCTTTGATCAAGTTCTTGGATATGTTTGGGTGAAGTGCAGGTGGTTGATAGCAAAATGTGAGCTCTGACATTTAATGCCCCTCTCTGCCTTCTGTGAGGGGGTGGTGAGTAATTGCCTTTATCAAATTTATGTATCTTTTCTAGGCTTCTTTCTCTCTATTTTCTGGAGAGAAAGTAGAGTTGGCGTGTGAACTTTTGAACTGGAATGACTCCAGATTACCCGTGAAGAAATTCACTTTACTGAATCCATGAATCTGCAAGACTGCAACCATACACCTGGTAAGAGTTTTGCTCCTTGAACTAAAAATAAATAATGTTGTCCCTAAATTTTAGACATTTTCACAATTTCGTTTTTCCTTTTCCATTTTCTCAGAAAAGGGATTTACCCCATCTTACTCTCTTTCCTTTTTCTCCAATATTTAGAATCTTTTTGTAATCTATCAAAATTAGATATGTACTCAAGTCTAAATTGTAGCAGCCATCAGTCAGAGTTGGTTGCCTCCAATTTCCCAACTACAAACGTATTTTAGTTTAGGAGTTCACAAACTAATTCATGGTTGATCTAGATTATCACCAAGAGGGCCGTCTGAAACAATAGTTAAAAAATATGGGCATATTCACGCAGGAAATATAAGCAAAAGCTAGATTTATATTTCATCCCACTATTACTACATACGAGTTCAAACATTATCAATACATGACACCACTCATCATCTAACCACAGCCTAATGCAACCATAGTAATTTTGATACAACTGAATGTACCAATCTGACACAGTCAGGTGTATATTCACCGGACTACAGGGCCTAATTTCTTGTTAGCTCGCACTTGATCAGAGACATTGTCACCAATCCTAAGGTTACCAAGCAAGGCATCGCGACCAGTTAAAACAATTTGGAAGAACTTGTCCACCTCCTTTGCAAGCAGATCCAGTCCTTGCGAAAATTCTTCTGCTGATTTTCCAAAACTTGATGTTGAGTCTTGCAGTGTTTTTTCGGCTTTGAGAGGATCAAACCCATCTTGCACAATGGGGTATAACTTCTTGACACCTGTATCGACAGCTTCCAGCTCTTTCAGTATTGTCAACTTTCCACCGGAGTGTACACTCCTAATTTGAGTATTTACAAAAGTCTGAACATCAGTATATGCTTCTGCCCATAGGTGTGTATCAGGAACCTTGAGATCTATCAACTTCTTTGTGGAACCAGAAAATGCTGCAGCAAATGTGCTACACAAGAAAAGAGTAACCACCTTAACTCCGTACATGGCTTGCATCAAAACCTTGCCCTTGGCAGAATTCTTAATTTTTGGCTGGTCTAGCATCAGGGCAAGAGCATCCATGGCAGAGAAGCAGTTATCAAGTTTTGGATTCTTTGAACAAATATGCTGCCTCCAACCATCTAGTGATGAACGTGCACGCACAAACTGGTTTGAGGAGCCACTACCCAAGTTATGCAAGACACACTGAAGAAATAGGTGGCCCTGTTTCATCCAAGAAATCTCAGAGCTGAACGCAATGCAAATATCAAGCAACTTCACACTATTGTCCAAATAAACATCAATCCATTTCTCGTCCCAATCACAAACAGGGAGTTCAAGGGCTGTGATTAAAGTTTTTATATCAGTATGAATTCCACATAGTGATTCCATGGCATCTTTCATCCAAGATAAGCTGACGACATCTTCTTTGGTAGCTGGCTTAAGATTTTTAATTCTACCTGCCAATGACTCCTCAAACACATTCAACAAACCACGAAGCTTGGGAGAAAGTTGTGAACCTTTTGGTGATATCATTCGGAAAGGATTTCCGAATGGGAGAAAAGATCTGTGTGGGTCTTGTGCACGGCTCATTTCAATGCACTAAGTTTCAAGACAAAAGAGAGAACCACATCAGATGATGTTTAAAAACAGTCCAGAAGTACAAACCAATTAGATCCAACTGGAGAAAAATAGCAATGCACAAAATGTTGACAGTCATCACATTGAATCTCTATGATAACATTTTATGGTGCACTTTCAATAAATGTAAAACAAACAACCTTAAAAAAATTTCAAATGATGATTTTTTTACAATCAAAATTCCAGATCCTCTTACTTAATAAATGAATTTCACAATTCCAGACATAAAAAAAAGACTATAAATTGTTATTCCTTTTTAATCATCTCACAAGATTCATACACTCGTTCAGTACAGAACAAAAGGCTGAAAAATAAAGTAGGCCTGGGGCTAGCATTTAAAAGTAGAGTTCAAAACACAATTTCAAGATAAAGCAGGCCAATTTTGTAATTGATTGATTGATGTCTTGATCAATCATCAGTTTTAAGGGTGATTGTTCAAAGCGTTAAAAAGTTGATTCTAGATTCAAAATGAAACAAAACAAATTTTATAGTGCACCAAATGCATAAATAGGTTGACCCCGAATGAACATTTTTCACATCAAGATGCAACTTGCTCCACATTGACCAAATTACCTAAAGCGAAAATTACTCATAACTAAAACCATAAACGATTAAACATGACACAAAAATTGAAGTTACAGTTATGATTCTTCAAATATACGGAACTATATAGACACCAAGCTCAAGAACAATCTAAGTTGGATGTTATGTAAGGAAAAGAAACAGAAGGAACAGTTTCTTCCCAAAAATGGGCAAAACCAGACAGAAATGTTGATTGCCTGTTTTCGGAGGGACGACAAAATCAATTTTCCGTTCAATTCTCTTCTTTTCTGTCCATTGTAGAGCCCAGACAATGGCACAGATATACAATCCTTTCCTTCATTTCCAAACACTTCAATCCAAATGAACCATAAAGTGCATTTGGATGGAAAGATTCCAATAGAGAGGAAACTAAAGAGAATTCATCACTTTGATGCCCATTTGGGAGCTTAAATCCCCAAGGAGGACATATAAAAGTAACTGAAAGGGAAGGAAAGTTAATTGCTGGGCAATTGCTGGCTGCCCATATACACGCAGAAAATTACTTCGTTTCTTTCCCATCTTTTCCTTTTTTTCATTGAAAAACTTCCAAACCAGACCTAAAACACAGTATAAACAAAAAAAGCCCAAGCCTTCAGCACAAATCATTTAAGGGAGGGAAACTTAATCTACAATAACCAAGAAATGGAAGGGCTGCCATAACTTATGCTCGTAGTTGCACAGAACAAAATAACTTTCAACAAATTTAATGTTTCAACAATCTTCATATCCAGTAACCAATATCCTATTCAATCAAAAGATGCCAATAAGTTAGACAAAGCATTCAACAACCTTGTAAATACCAGATCTGCGCTAATTACAAAGTCAACGCAGATATTTCTACAAATTTTCAGAGAAAAACACAGACCCATATGCTATTTCTTGTTCTAATGTACAACACATAAGCAAAAGGAGAAATTTCGCAGATCTGAACAATAGCGTAAACTGGTATCTTACAGAAATCATAACAAACAAAAGAAAGTTCTGGACCAAAAAAGAGCAGCCTAAAGGCGATCCTTGCGAAAACCCAGTCAACAACCCAAAAAAACGCACATCCACTGAATCAAATCTAACCCTAATAATACATCAAAATACGGCATGAACAAAGAACAACCCATAATACGCCATCCACAAACAGACACAGCTGTATGCCCTTCGAAGAGAAAACAAACTACCTGAAACAGTATCGGAAGGCGCTCAGAGAAGCGGTAGAGCAATCGTAGAAGAAAGTTTTGGTAAAAGGTGTATTAGGTTGAGGGTGGGTTTCTGGGAAGAGAGGATCAAATGGCCTTTGAATGTTGAAAGAGAATTGAGTGATAGGAGTGGTGGTACACGTGGTGTAACTTAACTGGTTCATAATATTGGGGTGCAACTTTGAACAGTGGGGACGCGTGTAGGGGATCAAGATTGGCGAAATCTGACCGTCAATTGTGTTGGCATAAGCTCAGGTCAGATTAACCAAGGGCATGTTTGTTTGGAAACATTAGGGACTTCAATTTTTTTTTTTAAGGTGAATACCAAAGGGTATCCGAGGCCTCATTGGACCCAAGACTAAACCTCGAGGATCGGGTGGGCATTGAAGAGTTGTCTCTCCCAAAACAGAATTTTGCATACACAAAGGCTCGAATCCGAGACCTTTGCTTAAGCTGCCAGAGCCCCATACTACTCAGGCCAACTGCGTTTGATCCTATAGGGGGCCGATAGGGTTCGAACCTCCAAACTTCCGTTTGAAATTAAAGGACTTAATCACTTGGCTAAGTACTCAACCCCATTAGCGACTGTTCTTTTGTTCATTACTACTATAATAATGGGTTAATGGTAAGAGTTTCAATTCCATCTTCATTCCCTGCATATTTTTCTCTTATTAAATTTTTTAGAAACAAAAACATTAATGACTTTCTCATTAGGATTTTGGAAAACTTAGTTTTTCTCACTCCATACACATCCTAAACTGCCCTCCTTTTCTGACCGAATTGAAAATCCTGGGCTGCTGTTCATTACATTGGGCTAATCGCGGGCCAACTGGGCCCACACATATTTGACTTCCCCCAATTTTATTCTCTTTTTACAAATAAAAAAAATAAAAAAAATTAAAAAAAAATTAAAACAAATACTACTAGTACTCTAGTAGTACTATAAAAATCAAAAATTGCACCCCAAATAATTGGTCACAATGGTGGCCAAAAAACTCCAAGTGGGTGGAATAAAAACTTCCCAAATTCCGAATCCAGATTGAAAGTCTTATCTGTCAGCACACACACACAGTGGCACAAATGACAAAACAATCAACCATCATCAGTCATCAATCATCCATTTGCCAGCCTAAGAACACAAAGGCATGGCCTAATACATCCAACTGCCAGCTCGCAATCTCACCAATTCTCTGTCTCTGTCCCTTCAAGTTTTTTCTTCCACATTACAAGCAACAAAGACATCTACATGTCCCTCCTGGCATCAATGCCAAAACCCAATAACTAAACCCTTCTTTTTTAACATGGCATGTGGAAACCCAGCCTGCCATGGAACCACCAAATATTCCATCCACAATGGTCCCTCCCTCCCTCCCTTCTCCCGGTTACGGTTGGGGTTCTATTCCACATCTGGCCGGTGCGCGATTACGTAATCCACGTGTTCTTTGCAACCCGAGGGGGGGGGGGGGGGGGTTGGCGTTGTGATATTGATGCAGAGTGACATCAAAGTAATCTGAAAACAGCTAAATTGATGTGTACAGGGGAAAGGATACGGGTCCATACAATTTACTGAAGTTTCTATAAGCGTAACAATCGGATCATTCACTTTACAGAGGCTACCGATACATATGGCAACTAGTTGAACGAAAAAAAAAAAAAAAAAAAAAATTTGCAAGCAATCAATGTAAGCTACGCATCAAAAAATTAAATATGGGATGAAAATTGTGTCAATAAAGAGCAAAGAAGAGTGAACTATCTCCAACCCAATGGTAAGTTGTGGCTCCTACTGCTCTCGCCTTCGCTTGTGTCGGAGATAACGTCGCTGCTTTGTTTGCTCGCCGGTTCTTGATTTTCTTCCCGGAGCGAACTGGAAGGCTCCCGGTTAATTCGTTTTTCCTGCGTATGTGAAAACAATGGAATGATTGCATTGGCCTTTTTTGAGTTTTGAACTTGGTGAAAAAAATGATGGTCAGGGTGTGTATACCTCCCGGAATAGCAAGTCCTCTGATTCGAGCATGTGCAGCACGTGTCCCATTTTGGGTCTCTTTTGGGCATCAGGATCAACACAACGAAGGGCTACCAAGATGAGGCGTTTCAAAGCTTTTGAGGGAGGGCGTTCGGGTAGCTTAGGGTCCACTACTTCCTCGGCTTTCCTGTTTCCAACCATCGTTTTCAGCCAATCGACCAGATTAACCTGTGAACCTTTTTTATATTAGTGAATACTCGAGAATGCCATAAAAGGAGAGTTTTAAGGAATTCTTGATTGTTAAAACTAACCTCCCCCTGTGGACGAGCATAATCAACAGGAGATCGCCCGGTTATGATCTCCATGATCAATATTCCAAAGCTATAAATATCACTCTTCTCGTTCAGCATACCAGTGCAAGCATATTCCGGGGCAACATAACTAGCAAATTATAACAAACAATAGTAAACTTGCAGCCATGAGTTTACATTATATAGCAGCTTAGTTTTAATATATGGATGAATATGGACTGACCCAAATGTTCCCATCACTCGAGTTGTGACATAAGAATTCTCTGAATTCAAAAGCTTAGCAAGCCCAAAATCCGACAGCTTAGGATGCCACTGACGATCAAGTAATATGTTGCTAGACTTGATGTCACGGTGAACAACCTTGGGTTCCAGACCGTCGTGGAGATAAGCCAAGCTGCAACATGAATGCACCAAAGATAAGCAAGAACCAGGAAAACTGTGACATAATCATCAGATGGCAATTTATCCTACCCTTTTGCAGTTCCTATGATTACATTGACACGAATCTCCCATGTCAAAGGGCTGACATCCCCCACGTCTCCATGTAGCCACTGGTCCAGATTTCCGTTATCAACATATTCATAGACAAGCATCCTGCACGGAGAAACAGGCAAGAAATGGAGAACAGTTCAAGTACCAGGGCTCGACAAATTAAATGCACAAGCTTGCAAGAAGAAATGCATTAGCGATACCTGTAAGCTCCTTCAACGCAATACCCTAGCAACCTAACAAGATTCTTGTGCCTGACACGCCCGATTGCTTCAACCTCCACCTTGAACTCCTTTTCAGCTTGACCTCTATCATATACATGCACACAAATATTAACATCCCGAATTTAAGCATTCAAGCAAAATGAGGAGGATACTAAGTCAAATAAAACCTTCCAGATTTTGTTAAAAGTGTTGGGTCAAAGATTGTCACATTAAAAACAATCACTTCAGTGTAAATTGCAGTTGTGCCTACTTGACATATTACATGCAACATGTGAACTAAAACATGTTATTGACTCAGAGTTGCCTGAATCAAACTCATACACATTGTCACTATCATGAGATAAAAGGAAAATTAGCAAATTCACCAACGCAAATTTCAGAAAATACTACTATAAATCAGCCAATCAAACATCAACAATTTTTTAAACGCAACTACAAGCTGTATCAATGATCATGAACATAAACTCTAAAAACATATACTATATTCTTTCAGCATCATAGATTCCAAAACATAAACTGATTAATACTTTTCAAACCAAAAAAAAAAAAAAACAAATGCTTAACTTACATACCTGTTGTTCAACAAGTTCTTTATGGCAACCTTAGTGTTATCAGCCAACACGCCGTAATATACAATTCCATATCCACCTTCACCAATCACATTCTCATCAGACAATCCATTAGAGGCCGCCTCGAGTTCTCTCAAAGTGTACCATCGACCCCATCCCAAATGGGACACCTCCGGCAACGACCCGCTGCCTCCAAATGACCCGGTATCAGCCCCACTCGTTGCTCTGCTCTCACCACTTGATGCCCCTCTATCAGAAAACACCACCCTGTGCTCCACCTTCCCCATATCTATCTGGATTTCTGGCACAGCCTGAAACATTCAGCAATTCAATCCCATCACTTCAGATGCATCAAATTCAGCACAGTTTTACAGTATATTGAAATTGGACTAACCATCACCAAACATCAATTTAAACCAACCATTTAATTACATAAACCCACACATAAAGAAGATCAGAGCACAATTAATCGTTCACGGTACAATCTTCCCAAACTCGGATTAAATAAACTTCCCAAGCCCACAACATTCATCAACAAATTACTAAAACTTTTCATCTACAATCAGAAATCGAAGCTAAATAATTAAAAAGAGGTAGTAGAAAATTAGCTTAAAAATCAGATCTTGAAAGCATACCAGAGGTGGGCGGTGTTCAACTGCGGCTGAATCGCGTGTGATCTCCTGAATTTCCTTGGAGACGACGGGAGTACTCTCGAAACCGGGGCGCTTCAGCTTGCCCTTGACGGCGCCGGCGCCGCTGCGGCGGCGCGAGGCGGTGATGCAAAGTGATATCAGGAAAAGGAAGATCACAATCACCGCTCCGACGACTATTCCGATAACCACCCATAAATGCAGCCCAAAGATCGAGGTTTTCTTCGACAACTCCGTGTCCACAAACGCAGTATCCAACACTGTCATCTTGGCTGTAACAACCACTTCAAAATTCACCAAAATCACTTCGTTGTCTCCAATCTATACGCCCGAGGGTATAATGTATGTATCAACTAGGTATCCACTTCGTAGCGAGTGAATAGCCAAAACCCTATCATGCGAAGACGACGCAAAATGGGAATGGATTATATACGAATCTGGATTTGCGAGGCTGCAAGCGACGGAAATTCAGGGGCAACTCAGTGTCTTACTGTCTTCGGACACACACACAGACAGATATGCAAAAAGTGCGAAAATTGTGCTGAGAAAAATGCAGTTTCGCGACGATGAGATTCGTTAGACAGGAGTAGAAGAAAGATCAGGGAGGGGCGGATTTATCTATTGAGCTGGAATTGGCTTCCGCCGGAAAATTATTTTCCGGCTACAGAGTGTGTCAGAGAGAGAGAAACAGAGATGGGGTTTTTTCTTGAGAGATGTTCACTTTTCTGAATTTTGCTTTCTCTTTTTCATCAATTTTTTCCTTAAAAATACAACTTATTACATAAAAAGACAAAAAATGATCGGCTTAACTTAATATCACAAATATCGCTAATTAATTGTGTGGATTACTTTTCCTTCCTTAATACTTTACTGAAGAAGTCTGTAACTAAATAAAGTAGAAAATAAATAAATTCAACTAAAACTGATGAAAAATAAAGAATAAACAATTAAAATATTTTTAACATTTTTCAACGGACAAATACTACTATAACTCAAAAGAGTAACAAAAAATAAAGTATCGAGTCGAACCATAAAGAGGAAAAACAGTGGAGTAAATTTTTTTGACTAAAGATATGAGTTGACAATCTCAATTATTCACCATTACGGTTTCATTTTTAGGTATGTAATAAAAACTTACATTTGTTACGAGGGCCCACTCTCTCAACGGTCGGATGATGAGATAGGTTGATCAAATGACACGTGGCCGACCCGATTTAATGGGCCTCGGTTACTTGGACTGGGTCCACGCTGGAAAAACGGGCCTGCAGTGGGCCCAATGTTAATAAGAGAGTTTCTTTTACCATACTGAATAAATATAAATACTGTACTACATATAAAAAGAAATAAAGCTCTTCCACAAAAAAAAAAAAAAAAAAAAAAAGAAGAAAGAAAAAAAGGCACAAAGACAGCATTACTTTTGATAGACTATGATTAATTTAATTTTATTTTATTTTGGTCCATGATTTTGATTATATTCGTATGTCAGACAAAGAACAGCTCAATGTTATTTTAAAGTAATTTAAAATAATATAAGCAGGCATCTTCTCTAGCTGTCTGGATATGGACTGCAAATTCTTTTATTTCTTTATGACTTTAATTAATGATAACTTGCTTTATGGGGGGAGAGATTTGGGTACGGTGCCCTTTATTTTTATTTTTTGGTGGGTTACATCTCGTGACTTTAAATAATGAAGTAAGTAATATTTTTTTTTCCTAATTAATTGACACGGATAGTGTTTTGTTATTATTAATTGAGTAACTTTGATTCGATTTTTTTATATAATTATATAAGATAAAATATAGTCAATTGAGATCTTGTTGGATTCGTCTAATCGCATGGATTTAGAATATCAAATTTTCATAATTTTTATCCTTATGTAATTTGAGTTATTAAGGATTAAAAATGTATATTGAATTGTGTGAAATATAAGTCCGTGGCAATTCAATAGGAACGGATGAAGTACTTTTTAAAATCGGCTAACTTAATTAGTACTCCCTCTATCCCAACTAAGATGTCATATTTGACTTTTGTACACAATCCAATACACTTTTTTAATCGTTAATATTTCAAAATATATACAAGTAAAATACATTCTAAAACTATATGATTAGACGAATCAAACAAAACCGAACTCGACTATTTTTTTCAAATATATACTTACAATAATATTGAGTCAAAGCTGAACAATTAACAGTGTCAAAAAGTCAAACAAGATATCTTCCATAGGACGGAGGGAGTAATTACAATTGGTCCTCAAGATGAAACAAGTAATTTTATTGTATTTTATTTTTTTAATGTAGATGACTTTTGTATTTAGCATGAAACAACTTATTTTATTTTTGAATTCGTCTCATCTTGTAGTTTTTAAATATCAAATTTTTTGAATTTTTATGTAACATCCCGATTAATTAACGCATAATTGATTTAAGTAATTGTGGTTAATTAATAAAGATAAATAATAGTATGAATTATTTTGTAAGAGAGATATTGGATTGAAGTGGAAGAATAAGTGGGTAGCAAACTCACAAGATAATAAGAGCTCAAGTGCTCAAGTGAGTGTAATATCGTAGAAATGACTCAAGACAAGGGTACCAACTCAATGACCTATCTTCCGAACCGACCCGGGGTGACCCATACCCAAATAAAAATCCCCAAATCATCCCCACACCTTCATTTGTAAGCTCAACAATTGCAACTAGGGTTCATTCCCGTTTTTGGTGCTCAAGGTGTAGAAAAGTGAGCTTGTGGAGAGAATTTGGTGTTTTTGAGCTCAAATCAAGTGGGGGATTGAATGCACACCTATTGGTAAGTGATTTCCACACCTTACAACTCGTTTTTGATGGGTCTTGAGGTGATTTTGGTGGGGGTTCATGGTGGTGACGGGAATGAAGATTTTGGTGAACTTTTATAGTTTTTGTGCACTTGGGAAGCTTGGATTCTTGATTGGAAGCTATATTGGTGTTGGGGGAAGCTAAGGCTTGGATTGTGGTTCGGGAGTTGGAGGAGGAAGAGAAGACCGATCGGTCTTCTTTGGAATAAAAGAGGAGTGAAGACATCTTGCCCGATCCGACGGATCTTGGTGGCAAATCGTTGCAAACGATTTGGTAAGTGTTTCTCGCTTGTTTTCTCTTCGGATTGGTGGTATTTTGGTTGAATTTTGATGAAATTCTTGATGTTAGGATTTTGGGTTGATTTGGCCGATTGAAGCTTGAAATCGACGAATCGGAGGTTGATTATTGTTGGAAGACATCAGGCAAGGGATTATATTGCTTAAATTACGTGTTTGGGGGGTATTTGGGGGTCGGATTCCGGCGAAATCGCCGGAAAACCGATTGGAAAATCGGAGAAGACGATGAACAGTAACTGCTACAGTAACTATACAGTAGTTACCGCTGTAACTCGCGTAGTTACCGCAGTAATTCGCAACAGTAATTACCACGGTAATTTGAACAGTAATTACCACGGTAATTTGAACAGTAACCACCACAGTAACTTGTACAGTAGTTACCGCAGTAACTCGCTACAGTAGTTACCGCAGTAACTCGCTACAGTAATCGCTACAGTACTGGGCTGCGTATGTCACGCGTTTTACGCGCGCGGGTGCGCCGTGAGCGCAGAAAGGCCCTGTTTGGCTCCCTTTTTGTGCGATTTTGATTCTATAATGATGTTTTCTTTGCACCAATTATTGTTATGACTTCCCCAAATGTTATTGGTAAACCGTGGGTTAATCAATTGGCCCGTGGGGGTTGTTGAATTGCTTAGGGAAACTGTTGAATTATTATATCATTTATGCCTTAGCCTAGGGGGCTATCTCATATATATTGAATTCCTTATATGTTGAGAAGCATGCGAACATAGTGTGTAGGTGCTTGAATATCACTGTAATGTCATATGCATGTTATTGCATTGGAATTGACGGTTATTATCCCGATGGGTTGTTATGATATTTATGATAGATCGGGCAGCCTTTACCGGTGTTGTTGAGTCCCGGTGACCCTGCGGGGTGGATTATTAGTTGTTATTCCTGTTGGCCCTTTTGGGCTGGTTATTATAATGCATGGTATTGCATTATGAATGGATGGACATATTGGAAATGTCTGATCGGGCAGCCTTTACCGGTGTTGTTGAGTCCCGATGGCCCTGCGGGGCGATTATTAGGCTGTGATGCCTGTGATTTGGCTGCGATGCCTGTGATTTGGTTGTTATGCCTGTGATTGGGCTGTGATGCCTGTGGTCCCTGCGGGGATGGTGTATGTTACCCTGTAACGGGTTGGAGTTGATGATATCCTCACCCGTGGGTTCATACCGCCCGGGTTTAGGTTGCCGGCTATGCATATTCATTTACATTTGCATATAGGGTAGATAGGTGTATGTTAGGCCATGCATCACGTGCATAAATTGTATGTCTGTGGTTGAAGCACCGGTATGGGACGGTGTGATGATTTATTTATGTCAATTGTATGATCGTGGTTGAAGCACCGGAATGGGACGGTGTGGTGTTTAACTGCTTTATTTATATTCTACCGTTATTAATATGTTTATTTATTACCTATATTTACTATCTTGAAATGTGGTTCTGTTTTCCCTTACTCCCCGGCACGTAGCCTTGCTCAGTACGTTGTACTGACCCCCTTTGCTTTTGTCTGTTTTATAGATCCTGTTGGAGGCGCTGGAGCATGATTTGGGTTTGGGGTATTGAGAGATCACATAGATAGGACTTTTTATGTTTATCTTACGTGATTATGTGATACTCTATTATTTATTATGACTTGGATTTTATGCTAGTTGAGGCCTGTGTGCCTAGAATCTGCTTTCTGTCGGCCGGTGGCCTTATGTGATTTACGCTTTGGGCTGGTAGCCCTGTTTGAGATATTGGTATGCTGTTGAGAGGCTTGCAGTCTGGATGAGCAGCTGGAGTGTTTATTTGATTATGATGGTGAGACCTCCTATGTGTTTATGTGTTTTATTTGTTTTAGCTTCCGCATTAAACCGGATTAATCAGATGATCACTTTAGGTTTACCCAGTGTTGTACTAGCTGTTTTAAATTAGCTGGCCACTAGTTTAGGATAGTTAGTACAGCGGTAATGCATGCGAAAATTATGTTTGAATTTTCGGGGCGTTACAGAGTGGTATCAGAGCCTGTGTGCTCTTTTATCTTATTAAAACTTGTGTAGACAAAGGTGGTGAGCTGTGTGTGGGGTACATATAGCATAGAATTGCATTTTTACTATATCTGTTTATTTCTGCGCGTACCGGGTTAATTCACAGTTGGGGAACTGTGAGGGAACCATGGTACTCTAGTCAGGATCTTTGTTATCTCACAGTCATTGAGGACTATGAATGACTTTTGATCGGTTATTTAATTTTGTCGTTTATATATACTGCTGTGTATACGATTGGTGATTTTTGCTAACATTGTTTGTTGATGTCGTAATCTAAGTTGGCTGAATAGTTTGGAAAGGCCTCATGGAAGCCTGGGCTATTCGAATGGCGATCCAAGCGGGATCAATCTGTTGAATGGTGTTCAGATGGGTTTGACGTACCCTCGAGAGTGAGATAGGGTACTGAGAAAGTCTCCATAGTGTGATAACCCATTGGTGTGATAAAGATAATTGCAGTCCGCCTGCATGCGAAGGATGGTGGAAACCATTTCTTAGTTATGCCAATAAGGGTATAGTCGGATTTGGTTAGAAAGAATAATGATTTGAAGTGGCATGGAATTGACACTGGGTCAATCAAAATAACATTAGATGGTTCGTCGAAGTTGAATGCCTGTCGCGTGAGACGAGGCAAGGTGACTGTTCTGCATGGCAAGATCGGTAACGTGAAGGGGGCCGATATCACTGGGCGAGTCCGAACTAGGGGACTTCCTAGTATGTCGTCTTTATGTTATGGAAACGTTACGTTGATTGGATAACGTTTTGGCATGTGTGTGATTCTTGTATCGTAGGTGTTTCTTCTTGACTCTCTGGTTGAGAGATAAACCTGTTTCCCTGATATGGGAATTATTTATGTCGCATTTTGTGATACGGTTATTTTGTTTGATTTTAGAGTCTCATGTTCATTCGGGACTCTGAATTTCATTCGTAAGCATGGAATAGATGCTACCACTGCTACGAATCCTTCTGCCTTAGTACTGTGCGATTCGGAAGCCTCGTGTTATTTAGTGGCTTTTCGAATTGTACAAGAGCACGGAGTAGGACCGTTGGCGCCCTACCAGATGCTAGTTTCTGTACCTTCGGGTGATAATATTTGTAGTGATCGTTTGGTGCAAGATCCTGTGGAGCATCAAGGGTCATGAATTCAGAGGGCTGACCTGGTGGTCTATAGCCTGACTGATTTTTGACGTACTACTGGGCATGGATTGGCTGTTTTGCCATCATGCTGTGATTGATTGTGGTATTTCACGAATATCCTTTTAGGATTCTTTGGGTAAGTGTGTTTCTTACCGACATCCTTTGATTCCACCTGTTATTGGTGTGGTTTCTGTTGCTTTGTTGTGTGACTTGATATCCAGGGGTTGTTCTCTTTTTCTGTGGCAAATGAGGGATCTTCGAGCAGAAGTTTCTACTTCTTCGAATGTCCCTGTTGTATCTGAGTTCGGGGATTTATTTCCCAATAAAATTCCTGGTCTCCCATCTCATCGGGAGATTGATTTTACTATTGAGTTGATGCCTGATGCAGCTTCTATTTCTAAGGCTCATTATCATATGGCTCTTGTGAACTGAATGAGTTGAAGGATCAATTGAATGAGCTTACCAATAAGGGGTATATTCAGCCGAGTAGCTCGCCTTGAGGAGCTCATGTTTTGTTTGTTAAGAAGAATTATGGGTCGATGAGGAAGTGCATCGATTCCAGATGTTTGCACCGAATCACGGGAAAAACAAGTATCCTTTACCTTGAATTGAGAATCTGTTTGATTAGTTGAGAGGGGCCAGTATGTTCAGTAAGATTGATTTGAGATCGGGCTACCACCAGATAAGGGTGGCGGAGGCTGATAGGCCTAAGACAGCTTTCAGGACTCGTTATGGACATTTTGAATTCACGGTCATGCCTTTTGGTTTGACTAACGCACTAGCGATCTTCATGAATCTCATGTATAGGGTATTCCATCTCCTGCTGGATGTGTGTGTGGTTGTGTTCATAGATGATATCCTGGTTTATTCGCCAATGCGTGAGACACAGGGGTCACTTGGGACGGTCTTGAACATATTGCGAGAGCATATGTTGTATGCTAAACTCTCCAAATGTGAATTTTGGTTGGAGAGTGTGTCTTTTCCGGGGCACATTGTTTCCAGTAATGGTATATCTGTTGATCCTGCCAAGGTAGAAGCTGTGTTGAAATGGCAAGCCCCAAACATTGTGGGGGAGATACGGAGTTTCTTGGATCTTGTTAGTTACTACAGTAGGTTTATTGAGGGATTTTCTAGCATTGCTAGACCTCAGATGAGATTGTTCTGTAACGATGTTAAATTCCAGTGGGATGATGATTGTGAGCAGGCGTTCGAACTTGGGAAGAATGTAATGACAAAGGCATTTGTATTGACTCTACCTCATGAATCAGGTGAGTACGAAGTTTTGACCAACACCTCACTTAAAGGTTTGGGTGGTGTGTTGATGCAGAATGAGAAGGTGATCAATAGAACTACCCGACGCATGATTTGGAGACGGAAGTGGTAGTTCATGTTTTGAAAATCTAGTGGCTCCCTTCGAGGCATTGTATGGGAGAAAATGTAGGAATCCATTATGTTGGAATGATCCAACAGATAAAGTGAATGTGGGTCCTAAGATGATTGAGCAGACAATCGAGTTGGTGAAGATCATCAGGGATCGAATGAAAGAGGTTCAGGACAGACAGTGGAGCTATGCTGATTTAGCTCGTCGAGATGTGGAGTTTGAGGTTGGTGATAGCGTATTTTTGCGGGTATCGCCTCTGAAAGGGGTACGCCGGTTTAGTAAGAAGCCAAGCTGATTCCGAGATATATATTGGATCCTATGAGATTGTGGAGAGAGTTGGTAAAGTGGCTTATAGGGTGGTTTTGCCAGCTGAAGTGGGTCGAGCCCATGATATGTTCTATACTTCCCAACTCAGGAAATTTTTTGATCCAGCTAAGATCATTCAGCTTGATAATGTTGAATTGGATTCTAGTCTTAAGTTCGATGAGTTCCAGATCGGGTGATTGATACAAATGATGAGGTTCCGATGAATAAAACCATGTTGATGGTTAAGGTGTTGTGGTCTAGACACGGAGCTGAATATGCTACTTGAAGAAATTGTGGAGCGTATGAAACTGAAGTAGCCAGACTTTAATTTTTACTTCTCATAATGAAGTAACATTTTTCCCTTGATTGTTCATTGATGATCATGTGGTTGATTATGCATTTCGGGGGCGAAATGATCCTAAGGGGGAGAGATTGTAACATCCCGATTAATTAACGCATAATTGATTTAAGTAATTGTGGTTAATTAATAAAGATAAATAATATGAATTATTTTGTAAGAGAGATATTGGATTGAAGTGGAAGAATAAGTGGGTAGCAAACTCACAAGATAATAAGAGCTCAAATGCTCAAGTGAGTGTAATATGGTAGAAATGACTCAAGACAAGGGTACCAACTCAATGACCCATCTTCCGAACCGACCCGGGGTGACCCATACCCAAATAAGAATCCCCAAATCATCCCCACACCTTCATTTGTAAGCTCAACAATTGCAACTAGGGTTCATTCCCGTTTTTGGTGCTCAAGGTGTAGAAAAGTGAGCTTGTGGAGAAAATTTGGTGTTTTTTAGGTCAAATCAAGTGGGGGATTGAATGCACACCTATTGGTAAGTGATTTCCACACCTTACAACTCATTTTTTATGGGTCTTGAGGTGATTTTGGTGGGGGTTCATGGTGGTGACGGGAATGAAGATTTTGGTGAACTTTTATAGTTTTTGTGCACTTGGGAAGCTTGGATTCTTGATTGGAAGCTATATTGGTGTTGGGGGAAGCTAAGGCTTGGATTGTGGTTCGGGAGTTGGAGGAGGAAGAGAAGACCGATCGGTCTTCTTTGGAATAAAAGAGGAGTGAAGACATCTTGCCCGATCCGACGGATCTTGGTGGCAAATCGTTGCAAACGATTTGGTAAGTGTTTCTCGCTTGTTTTCTCTTCGGATTGGTGGTATTTTGGTTGAGTTTTGATGAAATTCTTGATGTTAGGATTTTGGGTTGATTTGGCCGATTGAAGCTTGAAATCGACGAATCGGAGGTTGATTATTGTTGGAAGACATCAGGCAATGGATTATATTGCTTAAATTACGTGTTTGGGGGGGGTATTTGGGGGTCGGATTCCGGCGAAATCGCCGGAAAACCGATTGGAAAATCGGAGAAGACGATGAACAGTAACTGCTACAGTAACTGTACAGTAGTTACCGCTGTAACTCGCGTAGTTACCGCAGTAATTCGCAACAGTAATTACCACGGTAATTTGAACAGTAATTACCACGGTAATTTGAACAGTAACCACCACAATAACTGGTACAGTAGTTACCGCAGTAACTCGCTACAGTAGTTACCGCAGTAACTCGCTACAGTAATCGCTACAGTACTGGGCTGCGTATGTCACGCGTTTTACGCGCGCGGGTGCGCCGTGAGCGCAGAAAGGCCCTGTTTGGCCCACTTTTTGTGCGATTTTGATTCTATAATGATGTTTTCTTTGCACCAATTATTGTTATGACTTCCCCAAATGTTATTGGTAAACCGTGGGTTAATCAATTGGCCGTGGGGGTTGTTGAATTGCTTAGGGAAACGGTTGAATTATTATATCATTTATGCCTTAGCCTAGTGGGCTATCTCATATGTATTGAATTCCTTATATGTTGAGAAGCATGCGAACCTAGTGTGTAGGTGCTTGAATATCACTGTATTGTCATATGCATGTTATTGCATTGGAATTGACGGTTATTATCCCGATGGGTTGTTATGATATTTATGATAGATCGGGCAGCCTTTACCGGTGTTGTTGAGTCCCGGTGACCCTGCGGGGTGGATTATTGGTTGTTATTCCTGTTGGCCCTTTTGGGCTGGTTATTATAATGCATGGTATTGCATTATGAATGGATGGACATATTGGAAATGTCTGATCGGGCAGCCTTTACCGGTGTTGTTGAGTCCCGATGGCCCTGCGGGGTGATTATTAGGCTGTGATGCCTGTGATTTGGCTGCGATGCCTGTGATTTGGCTGTTATGCCTGTGATTGGGTTGTGATGCCTGTGGTCCCTGCGGGGATGGTGTATGTTACCCTGTAACGGGTTGGAGTTGATGATATCCTCACCCGTGGGTTCATACCGCCCGGGTTTTAAGTTGCCGGCTATGCATATTCATTTACATTTGCATATAGGGTAGATAGGTGTATGTTAGGCCATGCATCACGTGCATAAATTGTATGTCTGTGGTTGAAGCACCGGTATGGGACGGTGTGATGATTTATTTATGTCAATTGTATGATCGTGGTTGAAGCACCGGTATGGGACGGTGTGGTGTTTAACTGCTTTATTTATATTCTGCCGTTATTAATATGTTTATTTATTACCTATATTTACTATCTTGAAATGTGGTTCTGTTTTCCCTTACTCCCCGGCACGTAGCCTTGCTCAGTACGTTGTACTGACCTCCTTTGCTTTTGTCTGTTTTATAGATCCTGCCGGAGGCGCTGGAGCATGATTTGGGTTTGGGGTATTGAGAGATCACATAGATAGGACTTTTTATGTTTATCTTACGTGATTATGTGATACTCTATTATTTATTATGACTTGGATTTTATGCTAGTTGAGGCCTGTGTGCCTAGAATCTGCTTTCTGTTGGCCGGTGGCCTTATGTGATTTACGCTTTCGGCTGGTAGCCCTGTTTGAGATATTGGTATGCTGTTGAGAGGCTTGCAGTCTGGATGAGCAGCTGGAGTGTTTATTTGATTATGATGGTGAGACCTCCTATGTGTTTATGTGTTTTATTTGTTTTAGCTTCCGCATTAAACCGGATTAATCAGATGATCACTTTAGGTTTACCCAGTGTTGTACTAGCTGTTTTAAATTAGCTGGCCACTAGTTTAGGATAGTTAGTACAACGGTAATGCTTGCGAAAATTATGTTTGAATTTTCAGGGCGTTACATTTTACTTGTACCGAATTTGGGTTATTAATCGTTGAAAATGTGCATTGACAGACGTACAAATGAGAAGTATAACCTTAAAAAAAAACGGATGAAGTAGTAAGTACTATTATTCTACTCCGATTGCATAGTGTGATTACATAATGAGTTAAAAATTTCACTACAAAATTCTGTCCAACCATTACCGTCATAGAACATCACAAAACTCATTTTGAACATCACGGTCATATTGAATCATCACAAAAATTTATTCAGATAACACAATCCATTGATCATTTGTATTATTCCGATTCGTATATTAGTTTAAATGAGCATGTACGTGTGTTTAGTAAGTGTTGATGATATATGTTGTATTTGATGATATTTTTATGCATATGTCAACTTAAATTGTTTGAGAAAATTAATAAAAATGGCCTTGATTGGATTGATTTTTGGGACATTGGTTTTGTAGGAAAGGTGGCAAAATTTCCAATATTGGGCAGCCTATTTTGAAGTGTTGGGCGTGCCCACGCCTAAGGACCAATTCCCAGCTGTGGGGTCTATGTGTGAAGCATCAAAATTTGCAAAAAGATCCTTGGGGCTAAATTGAAGCATCTAAATCTTTGGGCATAAATTTTCAGATTTTTATTATGGCATCAAATCTTTGGGCATCAAATCCTTGGGAATCAATTACAAAAGAATAATCAAATGCATGATTTTGATGTTTTTGGATGCAATTGAGGGAGGCTTTTGGATGCAATTGAGGAGGCTACTACCATGAACATGCAAAAAGGGAGAAAGAAGAATTAAAAATTGGTCTTGTTTTGCTATAAATAGGAGGAGACCAAAGAACAACACAAGCCACAACACAACACACACACAACACATTGGCCATTACTTCACAAAACACAAGACATTGGCCAATTTTTCACCAAAAAGAGGTTCCAACCATTGGAGACACACTAGAGAGGATACTCCATTTTTGTTGGCACTTACAAAATTGGAGGATTCCAAGGGCAATAAGGATTCGATCCTTCGTGGGTGATTTTCTTGTTCTATTTCTATAATTGATTACCATGTTGGATTGTATGGATTTGGTTATGTTTTGGATGGATTGTGAGTAGTTTTCTTATCTAGTTTAGGCTTTGAATTATGTGTGTGGATATGGAATTGTGAGACTTATTTTGTTGACATATTTTTATGCTTAATTAAATTGGGTATTTTTAATTCCTCTATTTATTATGTTTTGAATTGCTTGATTGATATAGCGGCCGCGTGTTGATTGAGTAATTTATTGCTATATTGGGAAGTGCATCCGTAATTGTGTAATTTTCCAATCAAGTAGCAAACTAGAGGAAGAATACTCTAGTGAGGGATTAAAATCGGTTTTAAACACTACCTCGTAGGATTAGTGTTGAATCGAATTGGGTTTTTCTTGTGCTAAATGCTATCAAGTCATGATATGCTATGGTCGTACCTAGTATTCACACTTGATTAGGGGAATGGTTTATGGTCGTACCTAAATCATCGAATAAGTATGGAAAAATTGGTTGGGAAACGCTTGTAGACCAACTTTAACCAATTTAGTCAATTAGCCAATTAAGTTAAATGCATGTCAATGATCAATTCCATATCCAATACATAATTCATGCCTAAACTAGAGTTTTAATTATCCTAAAGAGCTCACTTGTTACCTTGCAATTATTTTTATTCTTGTTTAATTGTTATTTTCTTTTTATTTTCTTTTTACTAGTTTAGTTGAAATCAAATCCCCCCATCTTTATAAATATAAATATAATTTATAATTAATCAAGTGATTGAAAATAAACTCTTTGAGCAAGTTCCCTGTGGAGACGACCCTACTCACTATATATATTACATTTATTTATCTTCTTCTGTGGTGTAGGACTAATATTTAATTTGCAGCTTTGCGACGAGCTAGCAATTTTTGGCGCCGTTGCCGGGGACTATCACCAAAAGAGAATTTTTCATACCTTGGTTAATTTAATAAATATATATTTCTCTCATCTTTATTTCCACTTATTGGTATATGCCTCGCACAGATCGTGGTGGTGAAAAGAATTACGATCCAGAGATTGAAAAGACCGCACGCCGTTTGAGTAAAGAAGCCAGGGAACGAAGAAGAGAAGAGAAAGCGGAGGTGTCAACACCTTTGCTCAATTTGGGAATTCAAATAGCGGAGGATTCAAGTTCATCATCAGATTCTGAGGAAAGCGAAAAAGTGGAAGAGGAAACTGAAATTCCTCAACCTGCTATGGCACAACAGAGAACATTGAGGGAGCTAGCATCCCCTGACTTGGCTCAACAGCCACTTTGTATTACTTTTCCTACTGTGGCCGACAATGCGGCCTCTGTGTTGAAAACTGGACTAATACATTTGTTGCCTAACTTTCATGGTTTGTCAGGAGAAGAACCACACAAACACTTACAGGAGTTTGATGTGGTGTGTACAAGCATGAAACCAGCTGGTGTCACTGAAGATCAAATCAAGCTAAGGGCATTTCCATTTTCCTTGAAAGATGCAGCAAAGGATTGGTTGTTCAACCTTCCTGCAGGTAGTATCACCACTTGGAATGAGATGAAGCGTAAGTTTTTGGAGAAGTATTTTCCTGCTTCTCGAGCTGCAAACCTGAGGAAAGAAATATGTGGTATTAAACAAGCTACAGGGGAGTCACTTTTTGAATACTGGGATAGGTTCAATAAACTTATTACTAGGTGTCCACAGCACCAAATTTCCGAGCAATTACTAATCCAGTATTTCTATGAAGGTTTAACCACTATGGACAGGATGCTTATAGATGCTGCAAGTGGAGGTGCACTTATGAACAAGACACCGGAGGAGGCCTGGGCATTGTTGAATAATATGGCAATGAATTCACAGCAGTTTGGGACAAGGGAAGTTGTTCCAGTGAAAGAAGCTGGGGAAGTAAGTTCTTTACAGCAACAATTAACTGAATTAACATCTTTTGTTCGTAAGCTTACTGTAGGGAATGCACAGGTAAAGGCCTGTGGAATATGCTCAAACACGGATCATTCCACTGATGCTTGTCCCACGTTGTCTGAGGAAGTAGAAGTTAATGCAGCTGGATTTGTGCAAAGGAGGAATTACGACCCATTTTCCAACACGTACAATCCGGGATGGAGGGATCATCCCAATTTGCGTTATGGGAATCAACAAGCTCCTACACAACAACCTCCGGGTTTTCAACCAGCTCCACTGTCGCCACAACAAAGGGCAGCCCCACAAGCTCCCTTCCCAGGTAATTCTCTACATGATCTAGTTAAGAATATGGCAGCTAATATGTTGCAATTTCAACAGGAAACTAGAACAAGTATAAAGAATTTGGAGGATCAAATGTCCCAAGTAGTGAATGAGGTACGTGATATGAAGCAAAGGGAAAAAGGAAAATTGCCTGCTCAAACACATGCTAATCCTGGAAATGTTAGTGCAATGACGCTGAGAAGTGGAAAGGAATTAGAAGGTCCAAAGGAGATCGTTTCAAAGGAAAAGGCAGAGGATGAAATTGAAAAAGAAATGGAGCAAGAAGCACAAAAATCAAGTGATGAGGTAAAATTAAATTTACCAATTATTCCAAAATCTAATATTGCTCCTTTTCCTCATAGGTTGGTGAAGCCTTCAAAAGGAGACAAGGACAAGGAAATCATGGAGGTGTTTAAAAAAGTGGAATTGAGCATTCCCTTGTTAGATGCAATCAAGCAGATCCCTCGATATGCAAAGTTTCTAAAGGACTTGTGTTCCAACAAGCAAAAATTGAGAGGAGATGAGAAGGTGATAGCGGGAGAAAGTGTATCCGCCATGCTTCAAAGAAAACTTCCACAAAAATGCGGAGATCCCGGTATGTTTGTCATTCCATGCAAGATAGGTAAAATGGAGGTAAAAAGGGCTATGTTAGATTTAGGTGCTGCTATTAATGTAATGCCTAGATCTATTTTTAACTCTTTGAACATTGGACCACTTAAAGAAACGGGCATAATAATTCAATTAGCGGATAGGACTAATGCATATCCTGAAGGGATTATAGAGGATGTCCTAGTTCAAGTTAATGAATTAATATTTCCGGTTGATTTCTATATTTTGGATATGCATGATGAAAACTCACCAAATCCTTCACCTATTTTGCTTGGAAGACCATTTATGTGCACAGCTAGAACAAAAATTGATGTAAAAACTGGAACTCTTTCCATGGAATTTGAAGGTGAAAAAGTACAATTTAATATTTTTGATGCCATGAAATATACAGTCGAATCTAATGCTTTGTGTTGCATAGATGTTCTTGATGCTAATGTGCAGGAGGTCTTTGATTTAAATGGGAAGGATGACCTTGAGACAGCAATTATACAGAACCTTCGAGTCGATACTTTGGATGAAACACCAGTGGATGATGCTGTAAAGGAGATGGTTCAAGCTTTGCACTCACTAGAACCAAAACCATCAAGGTATGCTATTGTGAATTCCATACTTAAGAAATCTGACAATGGTCTTTTGCCATCGGTTGTGCAGGCACCAATCTTGGAGATGAAACCACTGCCACCGACTCTTAAATATACATTCCTAGGAGATGAAAAGACCTTACCAGTGATTATCTCAGCTGCCCTATCTCCTACACAAGAGGAAAAGTTGGTTCGTGTGTTGAGAGAGCAAAAAGAGGCTATTGGTTGGCAATTAGCAGATATAAGAGGAATTAGCCCTTTCTTGTGCACTCACAGGATTGCGCTTGAAGAAGATACAAAACCTTTAAGGCAAGCACAAAGGAGACTCAATCCGGCCATGATGGAAGTGGTGAAGAAGGAGATCCTCAAACTATTTGATGCAGACATCATCTACCCAATTTCAGATAGCAACTGGGTAAGTCCCATTCATGTGGTTCCAAAGAAGTCGGGAGTTACAGTGGAAGCTGATCATAATGGTAATTTTATTCCTGTAAGGAAGCAAACAGGTTGGAGACAATGTATTGATTACCGTAAATTAAATTCTGTAACAAAGAAAGATCATTTTCCCCTACCCTTTATTGATCAAATGGTTGAGCGTTTGGCAGGAAAGTCACATTATTGCTTCCTAGATGGCTTTTCAGGGTACTTTCAGATTGCCATTGCGCCTGAGGACCAAGAGAAGACCACATTCACTTGCCCATTTGGAACCTTCGCCTATAGGAGAATGCCATTCGGACTTTGCAACGCCCCTGCCACCTTTCAAAGGTGCATGGTAAGTATTTTTTCTGATTATGTGGGGAAAGGGATAGAAGTGTTCATGGATGACTTTAGCGTGTATGGAACTGATTTTGACACTTGCTTAGATAATTTGGAATTAATTTTGAAAAGATGCAAGGACACTAAGTTAGTGTTAAATTGGGAGAAGTGTCAATTCATGGTAGAAGAGGGGATAGTCCTTGGTCATTTAGTGTCATCTAAGGGGATAGAAGTTGATAAGGCCAAGGTCGATATTATTTCTGCTTTACCCTACCCCACTTCGGTGAGGGATATTCGTTCTTTTTTAGGACATGCAGGATTTTATCGACGTTTCATCAAAGATTTCTCCAAGGTGGCTGCTCCTCTTTTCAAGTTGCTACAAAAAGATATCCAATTTGAGTTTGATGATCAATGCAAGAAGACCTTTGACAAGATTAAGGAGCTGTTGACTTCACCTCCCATTATTCAGCCGCCAAACTGGGAGCTTCCTTTCGAAATCATGTGTGATGCAAGTGACACCGCAGTTGGAGCTGTGCTTGGACAAAGAAGTGGAAGAATTCCTTGGGCAATCTACTATGCATCAAAAGCTCTAAATGGAGCCCAATTAAATTATTCCACTACTGAAAAAGAACTCCTAGCTGTTGTATTTGCTCTTGAAAAATTTCGATCTTATTTGCTTGGTACTAAAGTAATTGTTTTTTCTGATCATGCAGCTCTAAGGTACCTTATGACAAAGAAAGATAGCAAACCAAGGCTCATTCGATGGGTCTTACTCCTACAAGAATTTGATGTGGAAATTCGAGACAAGAAAGGTAGTGAGAACCTTGTGGCTGACCACCTCAGTCGACTCCCAACACCTCAAGAGAAATTATCTTTAAGGGAGTATTTTCCGGATGAGCATTTGCTTTCAATTTCTAGCATTTCACCTTGGTATGCGGATTTAGTTAATTATTTGGTCACTAATCAATTTCCTATTGGTTGGACAAAGGCAAAGAAGGATAAGCTTAAGAGTGATGCTAGATATTACATATGGGATGACCCGTACCTGTGGAAGCGTTGCCAAGATCAAGTGATAAGGCGGTGTGTAAGTGAAAGTGAGCATGAATCCATTCTTAAATTTTGTCATTCCATGGAGTGTGGAGGTCATTTTGGTGCCCAAAGAACCGCAAGGAAGGTATTGGATAGCGGTTTTTATTGGCCTACCTTATTTAAAGATGCATATTCGTTTTGCAAAATGTGTGATAAATGTCAAAGGGTAGGAAATATAACTGCTAGAGATCAAATGCCCCTAACACCAATGATGTTTGTTGAAATATTTGATGTATGGGGGATGGATTTTATGGGGCCATTTCCTAATTCTCATGGATTTTTATATATCATACTTGCTGTAGACTATGTTTCGAAATGGGTGGAAGCAAAAGCCACCCGGACTAATGATTCAAAGCTTTGTTTCGCAGGTATGGTGTTCTACACAAGGTCTCAACCTCTTACCACCCGCAAACCAATGGGCAAGCTGAAGTTTCCAACAAAGAGATCAAGGGGATTCTTGAAAAAATGGTGAGGCCGGACAGGAAGGATTGGAGCTTAAGGTTGGGAGATGCATTGTGGGCATACCGAACGGCATTCAAAACTCCAATAGGGATGTCTCCCTATAGGTTAGTCTTTGGTAAGCCATGTCATTTACCAGTTGAAATTGAACATCGTGCATTTTGGGCTGTTAAACAATGTAACATGAGTTTGAGTGAAGCTGGAGAAAGTAGAAAGTTGCAATTGCAAGAGTTGGAGGAGATTAGGAACGAGGCTTATGACAATGCCATGATTTACAAGGAGAAGAGTAAGAATTTTCATGACCAAAATATTTTGAGAAAAGATTTTAAGGTGGGCCAAAAGGTTTTACTTTATAATTCTAGACTCAAGCTCTTCCCGGGTAAGTTACGTTCTCGTTGGATAGGTCCATTTGTGGTGACTAATATAACATCTTTTGGTGCAGTGGAAATACAAAGTTTACACACGGAGAAGAAGTTTGTGGTGAATGGGCATCGTCTTAAGCCATATTATGAAGGATTTCAACCTCAAGTAGTGGAGGGAATCAAGTTTGTTGAGTCCCATGAGCTTAATTGAATTAAGACGTCATTGTGTCTAGCCAAAGACCTAAAAGAAAAGCGCTTCTTGGGAGGCAACCCAAGTTTCATATTTAAATTTCGCTTTTGTTTAGTTGAATTTTCAAGTCTTAGTTCGAGTCTAATAAAGTTTTCTTTGGTTTTGGATCTTACTTGTTGATTTCAGGGACCTTTGGAATTGCAGGACAAACATTGATGTTAGGCGTGGGCACACTTAAGAGCAAAATTCATTCTGGAATTCATAAGAAAAAAAAAAGAGAGGGAGAAACAGGATAATTTGAAGCTTTGCGCGTGGGCACGCTCAAGGAGTAAATATACACTGGTATAGGAATGGAAGGAAGGAGGTCCACCAGACCAGGCTAAATGGGAGTCTTAGGCGTGGGCACACATAAGGAACAAAAATAGCCTGCAAATTGAAATGACATAAGGCAAAAAAAAAAAAAAAAAAAAATCATTCCAAAATTCTCTCTCATTCTCTCTCACTCTCTCTCTCTCTCTCTCTCTTCCCCAAAATTTTTTCTTTTTTCAAAACCGCCGCCAACCTCCCAAGTCCGGCAGCCACCTCCGCCGGAGCACCACCAGCTCCACCGCCGGCCTACGTCGCCCTTCCACAGCCCTCCGCACTACCCTCTCTCCCTCCCTCGCGAGCGCCAGCGCCACCCACCTCCACCGTCTCGCTTGCCGGATCTGCCGCCTCCGTCACCTCGCCACAGCGGCTCCGCCTCCGACGAAACCAACGCCGCCGCCTCCTCTCTCTCGCGAAACGGATCCGCCCCTCCGCTCGCCACCGCGGCTCCGCCACAGTCGCCGCTCCTCCGTGCGAACCGCACCCTTCTTTCTCAACGCCGCCGCACCACCGAGAGCCACCGAGCCGCCCGCTGCTTCGCGAGCAGTCGCCGCCGCCCCTTCTCTCTCTCTCTCTCGTTCTCTCTCTCGATCTGTCGCGCCACCGCCGCCCCTGCAACTCAGCCGCCGTCTCTCTCTCGCCGTCGATCCGCAGCCGCCACCCGCCCTTCTCCAGCCTTCGCCGGAGCACCAGCCGCCGCCGCTCGCGAGCGTCGCCGCCAGCCTCCCTCCTGTTCGCGAGCCACCTCAGGTCGCCGTCGCGAGCGCCGTCCTCCGCCTCCATCGATCTTGCTGCTTCACCTGCGCCGCCGCCCTCGCTCGGTCAGATTCGCCCACGCGCCGCCGCTCCATCCACCACGCGCCGCCCCCCGACAGCCCATCGCCGGAACCCTAATTTTGTAAGTCACATTATCCCTCTTTTGGAATCCCTAATCCCTACACAAATCTACCTTTTCCTTCTGTGGTTATTTGCTGAATTAGAGTTCATAATTGGAATTGAGTTGTGCACACTGATATTATTATATGCTTGGTCAATTGGGATTATTGGTGTATTCAGAGATAGTATTGAGTATTGACTAATTTCAATTGATTCTATTGGAAATTTCTGAAATTCAAAATGGGATGCGAAGCTATGATTTGTTGAAGTGTGCATATTGTGAATTAACATGGGTTTGGAATTGGCTAGTCTGGATTTCAAACTTCTTTGAACAGTGGTTGGCTCTAGGGGTATTGGATTGTGCTATTCTTGTTGCTACTTGGTTGTTTGTGGAATTTTCTGAGTGCAGGGACCTACAATGGGGAGAAACAACACCCCGGCTACTCGATCTAAAAAAAAACTGTTTTGGCACCTACGTCAAAAGAGGTTTCTAAACCCCCAACAAAGAAAGGTCCAACAAAGTTGCCACCTTGAAAGCATCTCAGACCGAAATTCAAACTTCCCAGGCTCGCCTTGAAGCAAAGATGGACTCTATTTTAGAGATCCTCCGGGCCAGACAATAGGCCCCGCAGGCACTTCCACCTAATCCAGGGAAGTACTTATCTCCTCCTAATTTCATCTTTATTTTGCAATAGGGACATTGCATGATTTAGGTGTGGGGGGATTTTTAGGATATGCTTACACATGAATATGATTTTTGAACTTCCTAGCTTGTCCTCTTGCGTTGTCTTGCCAAGTCTTATGTGCATTGCTTGACTATTGTAGAGTTTATCATGTTCTTAGTCAAATTAATTGAGGGGTATGCTTAGTTTTCTATCACTTAACCCTAAGTGAGCTATTTGAGCCTTTTTTTTTTTTAAATTTGAGCCTTTTTTTTAGCATAAAAAAAAAATCCATGAAATAAAAAAATAAAAAAAAAACTCATCACATATTTGCTCAAATTTTCTTGTTGTGTGAAACGCATGAGACTTGATTTTCTAGAACTTGCTTGATTATACATAGTTGATTGTACTCTCATTTTTGAATCTTGATGCAAATAAAATGATAAGGGCACTAGGAATACCCCATTTTGGCCTTGTTTTCCCCTTGACCCATGTTTATCCTTTAGTGAACCACTCTGAGCCTATTGATGATATATCCATTTTTCTTGGTTCATGTTTAACCCCTTAGCCTGAGACCTTTTTCTTCGATTATGGCCATACACTCATTTGAACCCTAGGAACATGAGGAAATTTGTTTAAGTATCATTACATGTGAAATTGGTTAAAGGTTGCACTTGATGTGAGTTGATTGAGTTTTTGTATTCGACATGTGATTTTGTTATTGTACTACCTCTCTCTAAAAAAAAAAAAAAAAATACCAGGGCAGTGGAAATAAATAGTTTGGAACGTGTTCCTCTAACCGGAGTGTTATGAACAAAGAGTTGAAGTTCTGTCTGCAATTTTCAGACAATGGAATTCCTCTCATAAACGTACCAAGCTATTGAAATCCACCAAAAAAAAAAGAAGAAAAAAAAAAAAGGAAAAAAAAAAAAAAAAAAAAGAGAGAGAGAGAGAGAGAGGCAGACATGTTTGTATTAGCTGCAAGTGTAATTCTTTATCTTGAGAGCAGCATGATCATTGATGTCAAAGAGAATTTGTGCAACTTATGTTTCGTAGCATGTTTTGATGGTTAGACAATTTCCTCAATTCCTTTTAACCTACATATTCCATATTTTCCTACCCCAACCTTAGCCCCGTTACAACCCTAATAAAGACCCTTTGATTATGAGCATCATGTTCTTATTTGAGATGTGAATTTACTGTGATTTGATAGCAAGCATATGGGATTGATAGTTCTCTATGCATATTGAGTGAAATCTAGCCTAAACACTTGAGGGTGAGTGATCTCTTATTATATTTTCCCATTTTGTAAGGATAGTTGGCTTTGCATACCTTGATTTTGATGAAACTTTGACATGGTTGAATGATACTTGGTTTGGCATGCACTTTTGATATTTGGTCTTGATATATGCTTGAGGACAAGCATGGATTAGGTGTGGGGGAGTTGATATATGTTGTATTTGATGATATTTTTATGCATATGTCAACTTAAATTGTTTGAGAAAATTAATAAAAATGGCCTTGATTGGATTGATTTTTGGGACATTGGTTTTGTAGGAAAGGTGGCAAAATTTCCAATATTGGGCAGCCTATTTTGAAGTGTTGGGCGTGCCCACGCCTAAGGACCAATTCCCAGCTGTGGGGTCTATGTGTGAAGCATCAAAATTTGCAAAAAGATCCTTGGGGCTAAATTGAAGCATCTAAATCTTTGGGCATAAATTTTCAGATTTTTATTATGGCATCAAATCTTTGGGCATCAAATCCTTGGGAATCAATTACAAAAGAATAATCAAATGCATGATTTTGATGTTTTTGGATGCAATTGAGGGAGGCTTTTGGATGCAATTGAGGAGGCTACTACCATGAACATGCAAAAAGGGAGAAAGAAGAATTAAAAATTGGTCTTGTTTTGCTATAAATAGGAGGAGACCAAAGAACAACACAAGCCACAACACAACACACACACAACACATTGGCCATTACTTCACAAAACACAAGACATTGGCCAATTTTTCACCAAAAAGAGGTTCCAACCATTGGAGACACACTAGAGAGGATACTCCATTTTTGTTGGCACTTACAAAATTGGAGGATTCCAAGGGCAATAAGGATTCGATCCTTCGTGGGTGATTTTCTTGTTCTATTTCTATAATTGATTACCATGTTGGATTGTATGGATTTGGTTATGTTTTGGATGGATTGTGAGTAGTTTTCTTATCTAGTTTAGGCTTTGAATTATGTGTGTGGATATGGAATTGTGAGACTTATTTTGTTGACATATTTTTATGCTTAATTAAATTGGGTATTTTTAATTCCTCTATTTATTATGTTTTGAATTGCTTGATTGATATAGCGGCCGCGTGTTGATTGAGTAATTTATTGCTATATTGGGAAGTGCATCCGTAATTGTGTAATTTTCCAATCAAGTAGCAAACTAGAGGAAGAATACTCTAGTGAGGGATTAAAATCGGTTTTAAACACTACCTCGTAGGATTAGTGTTGAATCGAATTGGGTTTTTCTTGTGCTAAATGCTATCAAGTCATGATATGCTATGGTCGTACCTAGTATTCACACTTGATTAGGGGAATGGTTTATGGTCGTACCTAAATCATCGAATAAGTATGGAAAAATTGGTTGGGAAACGCTTGTAGACCAACTTTAACCAATTTAGTCAATTAGCCAATTAAGTTAAATGCATGTCAATGATCAATTCCATATCCAATACATAATTCATGCCTAAACTAGAGTTTTAATTATCCTAAAGAGCTCACTTGTTACCTTGCAATTATTTTTATTCTTGTTTAATTGTTATTTTCTTTTTATTTTCTTTTTACTAGTTTAGTTGAAATCAAATCCCCCCATCTTTATAAATATAAATATAATTTATAATTAATCAAGTGATTGAAAATAAACTCTTTGAGCAAGTTCCCTGTGGAGACGACCCTACTCACTATATATATTACATTTATTTATCTTCTTCTGTGGTGTAGGACTAATATTTAATTTGCAGCTTTGCGACGAGCTAGCAGTTGATAATTGAAGTGGATCTAAACGTTATTATAAGTATATTTTTTAAAAAAAATGTATTGCAAATTAAAGGGTCTGATTTTTATTTATTAACCCTGACTAAAAATAAATGAATAACAATTTTTCATACATTTTAAATTTATACTAAGTACGTATTATTTATTAATAACTCAAATTCAGTTACTAAATTGTTAGAATTTACATTTAAGCCTCGTTTACTTTTATTGCGCGGGCACCACGACTAGTAGTTTGCATGAAATATGGTAAAATAAAATCTTCTATAAATACGTATGTTTTTTTTTTAAAAAAAAAGGATGTAATTTTTTTTGGTGCGTGTGTCAGATTCATAAATAAATTTTGCATAAATGCATAGTAGTGATCACTTACCTTTACTTGATATTGATGGCGCATTTGAAACTTGAAAGAAAGGTGGTTAGCATCTTTTTTTTTTTTTTTTCCGAGCAAAATCGGGTGTTGGGACACAATTGATGCTATTTATTACAAGTGGGTACTTAGTCGTTAATTATATGAAAGATCTTCTTTTTTAATCCAAAAAATGGACAGCAATAATCTTAATATTAATTAAGAAAGTTATGTGAAGAGGCCTAATGGCGATTGCCCCAGTCACAATTTTTATAGTGCGAGCATTCGAATTCTTTATTAAAATTTTGTTCAAATTTAAATCATTCGAAAATCTGAATTTTGCTAAATTAACACAACCAGCTCTGTTTTAAAAAAAATAGTCCAAATAAATATTTAAATTTAACAAAATTAACTAACAATGTCCGTAAGATTCAAATTATGACAATGTTGAATAAACAACACAAGACAATGAAACACATTAATAAGAATAGTTCGAAACAATTGTGTAATCTCACATAAACAATTAACAATGTAAACAGAGTTTCAAGTTTAGATAATCAATTGTTGAAGTATATGTTTTGTCATGCCTATACGAAAAAAATTTTAAAAAGGGAAAGAAATTTGTTAAAATAAAGTAAATCAAACTATTGAAAAATGGTTAAAGCCCGTTCTCTAAAACTTATTTCAGGACTTATTACTTTTTTTTTATTAAATCAGATCAGACCAGATCAAATAAGAAACATTAAGATCAGACCATATTAAATAAGATCAGACCAGACCCATTCAGACAAGATAAAATCAAATCAAATCATTACAATAATATAGAAACGATAAAATAAGATCATATCAGACCAGACCATATAGAATCAAACCACATCAGAAACATTCAGACAAGACCAGACAAATCAAGATCAGATCAGACAAGATCTTATAAAATTCAGATCAGACCAGCCAAATTCAGGCATAGGGCCTAAGTCCTTAAATTTTAAAAACGAAAAACCAATCGGATCAAACGAGTCGTAATCAATACTAAAAAAGACTCTCTGAAGCTTTTCTCTCATGACTGACTCTCTCCCCCCTATTCCCCCTGGGGAACCCCATCGTCGGTGCTCTCTCCGTCGACTTTCCAACCAGGAACTCCATTCACCTTCTCTAATGGAAAGGCTCCATCCTTCAGGGATATGGTTTTAGAAGGTAAGGGTGCATACCCGGCTCCTTTGATGGGTGAACAGATCACATATGACATGGTTCGGCTGGACTTCATTGATGGGGATAGACTGAAGCCCCGGATTTCCATTTCACCACAGATTCAAGAGCGCCTGAACAAGCCTTGGGAAGATGCCATCTTCATTTTGGTGCTTGGCAAAAAGGTTGGATACATTGCTCTTAAGGAACGTTTGTCCCGGCTGTAGAAAATGAAAGGAACCTTCGACATGATAGATGTGGATGATGGTTATTTTTTGGTGAAGTTCAACAGGTATAGACCGAACGCGGATTCTTAATGAGGATCCATGGATGGTGTTCGATAGCTACATCACCATCACCCCTTGGCGTCCAAATTTCTTGGCAGCGGAACCACATACGAGGAAGACAATCGTCTGGGTACGTTTTCCTCGGCTTGGTATGGAAATGTATGATGAATACATTCTAACCAAAATGGCAAGAGCAATTGGCACTCCGGTAAAGATAGATGATATGTCCAAGAAGGCCAATCGAGGTAAATATGGACATGTGTGTGTGTGGAGATTGACTTGGAACAACCTTTAGTCACTAGTATCTTGATGGGAAATCACTGGCAACGAATCTCTTATGAGGGGCTTCATCTCATATGCAACGCATGTCAAAGATACGGACAAACCACCAATGCTTGCTCCTCCAATGCAACAATGGTGGTTGTGGTCGCGGGAGAGAAGGTGGAAGAAAGGACAGATGTAGGTGATCTGCATGGTACTGTGCCCTATGACAATAGAGACAAAAAAGCTATTGTCTCGGGAGAAGGAGTGCATGAACCATGCAAGGGAAAGGTTAATGAAATTGGAGAAAAGCCTACGGAGCAGGAAAAGACCCTTTTGAGGAAAAGGATAAAGGGACTAAGGTTGACTTAGATGAAGAGCCTGTAAAGTGCCTCCCTCAGGGCAGTGCACAGATTGATTCAGAAATGGCATCAGCGCCAGACACTTTTCAAAATGGAGGGGCAATTCCCTCGCAACCAGGTTGTGGAGAATGGGTGGTGGTGGTGGTCGTTAAGGAAAAAAAAAAGCCTAGCCAAGATAACAAGGCCTCTGCCCAAGCCCAATGTTCAGCTAATGGGCCGTAAGAGGAATGAGGAGCCAGGAAAAAATAAACAAGTAATTGGTGGGCCAAAATTACTCAAGCCCATCACTAATATTCTGGGCAACAGGGGGATGAAGCCTTTAATTGGAACAGGGAAGGTTATCCTGCGAAGAAATATTTCATCTTCTGGAGCAAAGAGTAATGGAGACGATGAAGGGAAGAGCCCTAAAAGGGCGCGGCCATCTGTTTCAAAAGAACAGTTCGCCAATAAACCAGAGGAAGGGAGCAAGGAGGTGAGGAAGGATGGTGCTTGCAAGGAAAAGCACGCACCATCTACATGGGACCATGAAAATGTCGAAGGTGAGGCAAAGGAGGAAGACGATGTGTCTATGGCCTCCTAAGTGTGGATTGTCGGGTTTGTGGTTCTGGCTCCCCCCCTCCCTCCCCCAATTGGTTTTATGGATTTTACAGCCTTCCAAAATTGTAAAATTGTAAAATTGTTTCCAAAATTGGTTTGTGGTTCTGGCTCCCCCCCCCCCTCCCTCCCCCAATTGGTTTTATTGATTTTACAGCCTTCCAAAATTGTAAAATTGTTTCATGGAATGTTGGTGCTATAATGAGCTTACCTTCGAGAAGGATTTTGAAAGAGATTGTGAGACAGTAAAATCTGGAGTTATTGTGTATGTTTGAAACCCAGTCTCCTTTCTACAAATCGAGAATTTTGTTGGCTCAAGCAGGTTATGAAATCCTTGGTATCCAAGAGGCTCGGGGCAAATCGGATGGCATTTGGGTGTTGACTAGACGAGGGCTCCCCTAAAATATTAGTGTGTTTGATAATAGTGAGCGTATGATAACGGTTTTGCTTGTCAAATGGGGCTGCAGAGTGGTATATTACGGCGATCTATGCTTCGCCTAGATATACTGAGAGGCGTATGAATTGGGAGGCTTTGATCTGCTTCAGTGGAGGGAGCATGAGTTGCAATAGGAGATTGGAATCAAATACTTATGGAGGATGAAGTCAGGGGAGGCCTTTACAACCCATATAGAGCAGAGGAATTTGGTGACATGCTTCATGAATGTGGACTATCCATCATCAACACGCAGGGTGGAAGGTTTACTTGGTCGATGCAATGAGGTGAGACGAGACGGATTTACAAAACTCTGGACAGATGTGTGAGTAACATGGAATGGGTTAATAGCTTTCCGTGTGGTTTTGTTCGAATTCCCCGGGTTGGTTCGGACAAATGTCCGCTTGTTCTTTCCTGCGGGTTGGCCTCTCCTCGTACAATCAATAAGTCGTTTAGGTGGGAGGCCTCATAGATGGAATATAAAGATTATAAGGAATTGGTTGAAGTGACCTGGTCGGACCCTGCCAATGCTATAGATCAACGTCTGGATTAGATCAAAACAACCTCGTTAGCATTCATCTAATCCCACGGGAACAATCTTAAGTGGAGGAAATACAAATTGCTTAAAAGATTGGAGGGGATTGGAAAAGGTGGACTCGGTCCGTTTGTTGCTTCTGGAAAAAGAACTCAGAGAGGAAATCTCGAAAGTGTTAGCTCAAAAAGAGATATATTGGTATCAACATGCTCGGGACAAATGGGTCAAGTTGGGAGATAGAAACACGTCGTATTTCCACGCCAAGGCCAAATCGAAAGGCCATAAGAGTAAGATTCAAGGCATTTATCTTGATAATGGGGAATGGTGTGAGGAGGATGGGGAACTCTACAATCAAGCAATATCCTACTTTCAAAAACTGTTTGAAACCCCAGCCAACACGTTGAATCAGAGGGTCCTTGGGATTGATCCTCAATATAATCTTCCTTCATTTCAGAAAATATCTACTGGCACAGCTCAAATGATAAAGGCCAACATAACTGAGGAGGAAGTGGAATTGGTCGTTAAAGGCATGAATAGATATGTGGCCCCGGGGCCGGATGGTTTTCAGAATATTTTTTTCAAGGGCTTTTGGTCGTCTGTCAAGTCAGAGATGCATAGGTTTATTGCTAAAGCATTCGAAGAGGGACAATTTAAGACTGATATAGCTTTGGCTTACATCTGTCTTATACCTAAGGTTGAAAGGCCTGTCAGGTTGAAGGAATTTAGGCCGATTACCTTGTGCAACGTGGTATATAAGGTGATTACTAAGGTGTTGGTCAACAGAATAAGACCTATTCTCCAAGGGATGGTTTCCAAACACCAAACAGCTTTCCTGCCGGGTAGGGGAACTATTGATCATGCCGTCACCTTACAAGAAATTATGAGCTATCTTACGGGTGCTCAAGCACGGATGAAGTCCATCGTCATCGAGATTTATGTGGCCAAAGCTTACGACAATGTGCACTGGGATTTTCTTATAATTTGCCTTGAATAAATAGGGCTGCCAAGAACTATCCGGAAGTTGATCATGTTCTGTGTGACATCGCCAGCTTATTCGGTACTGTGGAATGGTTAGGCGTTGGAATATTTTAAACCATGGAAGGGGCTTAGGCAAGGGGATCCGATCTCTCCGTACCTCTTCCTCATAATTATGGAAAAGTTGTCCTTGCTTATTCAACAGCTGGTTCAACTTGGGAAATGGAAGGCCATTAGATGTAGTGGATGGAATGTGGAGATTTCGCATCTCATCTTCGCAGACGGTCTCATTCTTAGCTCTATGTCAGATAGGGAAAGTATTGAGTGTATCTCGCAATCTCTCAACTCCTTTGCTGCAGCTTTAGGGCTTAATCTGAATCCCTTGAAATCTTCATTATTTGTCTCTCATGATGTTAACCCGGATGAAATAAGGTGGATCTCTAAGACCCTTCACATAGCTCCAGTTGAATCCCTTGGACATTACTTGGGATTTCCAATTATCAGAGGGAGATCGAAATGCAAGGACTTCACCTACATCCTTGACAAGCTGGATATGAGAATCAAAGGGTGGGCGTACAAGTACCTTAACAAGGCGGGTAGAGTTAGTTGAGTCCATCTATCATGGCAGCCATTCCATCCTATACGATGTAACTACATTGACTACCCGAATTGATTTGTAGTGCCATTGACAGGAATATCAACAAGTTCATTTGGAAAGACAAGCATGACAAAGGCATACATCTAGTGAAGTGGGACACGGTGGCAACGGATAAATCTGTTGGAGGGTTGGGTATCCGGAAAGCTCGTATTATGAATGTTGCCTTGCTTTGGAAATTACTATAGAATGTGATTCATGCCCCGGAAAAAAACGTGGGTGCGGCTGATTAAGGGACACACGCCGGAGTTGGGATCCTTCACTGACCCGGGCAAGAAAAATCAATCTAAGATTTATAATTTGATCCGGAAAATCACTCATCTCCTCAGAAATGGATTTCAGCTGCGAGTGGGATGTGGTCAGATTTCCCTTTGGTTATCAGATTGGTGGAACGGAGCTCAACTCGGTCCACTCATGCCATTTGTGGCGACCCAAGACCTTCACCTTCAGGTGAAGGATGTGATTCAGCAGGGGAGAATGGAGATGGGATGGTATATACACTAACATTCCCAATGATGCCATGAAGACGATCACTGCATCCCCTCCGCAAAAAATTCATGAAGCTGTTCCAGATTTATGGGTGTGGAAGGACTCGCCAAATGGTAAGTATAAAGTTAGTTTGGCCTTCAAATTCATGACGAACGTCAGGATGTGCGTGGAAATGGACATGGAAATCTTCTATTCCGGAGAAGATTGGATTCCTTTTATGGTTGATAGGGCACGATTCCCTCCCAGTTAATGCCACTAGATTCAGACGTAATTTGGCCCCTTCTCCATTATGCGTTCTATGTGGGATTACACAAGAGGATTGGAGTCATAGCATCTTCACATGCTCCTGGGCAAACCAAATCTAGAAAGGTCTAAATATTGAGATTCTAGGGGACTCCATCAGATTCCGAAAGAGGAAATCCTTCCATTCCTTCAGGCTATGTTCCAGAGGCATGGTCATCTTCTTGTAGCTGGGATATGAAACATATGGATTGAGAGAAATGCGAGAGTTTTCAGAGGAGTTACCAAGTCTAATGGAAGAATCCTTTTGGACATTCATCGCATTACTTGGGATATGAAGAAGGTGGATAAAGGAACAGATTCGGCAAACCTTCAAGGCCGAAGGAATTAATGGAATCAATTGGGTAATGATCAATGTGTTATCAACGTGGATGGTAGTGTGTGGGAAAAGTCAGGGCGCTCTGGCTTTGGTTATGTCATCCGGAGCAATAAGAAGGACTGGATGGATGGAGGGTGTGGTTTCTTGGGCAGGCTAACCATCTTGCACGCGGAATTAACAACGATGGTAGAAGGGTTGGAGGCCGCCATGAGGCTGGGGCTGAATAAGGTTATATGTTACACATATTCAAAAATGGCAATAGCTGCTGTGGAAGCTAATCATTATTTATATCCATTAGAGGCGATTGTTCATATGATAAGGGAGATTAAGGAATGGTTTGATGACTGCCAACTTTATCATGTGTTCCGGGAGAATAACAAGGTAGCGGATAGTTTGGCGAAACATGGTGCCCCGACTGAATCGTTTTTCACCACATGAGCCTTCCCGTCGGACTTTGTCATCAGGGAACTAGCGGAGGAAGCGGCTTAAAGGGGCTTGATCTGGGTTTAGCTTTTCTATTTGTTTTTGTTCTGGCTCTCATTTTCGCACAGCTCTAGGCTGTGTTGTTGCTTTCATTTTGTGCTTTTGTTTTTGTCTTTCGCTTTTGTTTTGGTTGTATTTCCTGGTTTCGGCTCATCCAAAAAAAGAAAAGAAAGTCCTTAAATTTCAATTTCAATTTGATAGTTTGATTTCTCAATCTTCACCCACCCCTTAATATGAAGTTTTGTCATCTTTAGATTTGTGCATGAACGTTGGTCTGGCCAGCTTAATTTTTATTGTAGTTGAAGCCCATTAGGACAATTAAAGTCCACAATAATCGATGTACCAAAATTCATCCGGACAAATGATCCAAATTCGCATAAAAGTCCATTGATAACTTACTACTTCCGATGTTCTCTTTTACTCTTTAATTTGCATATTATACACAAAGGCTCGAACTCGAAATATTTACTTAAGCTGTTAGAGCCTACCACCCAGGCCAACTGCATTTGGCATTTGCATAGTGTTAATTATTTATTAAATAAATTTAATCAAATTTTAACATGAAAAAATATAATCAAGTAAAAATTTTGTTAGATTCATCTAATAATATAATACTCCCTCCGTTTTTTAAAAATTGCAGCGGACCCACAGTGCACGTAGTCCAATGCACATTTTAAACTACTTATAACTCAAGTTCGGTATAAGTAAAAATTATGAAAGTTCGATAGTTAAAAGCTACACGACGAGACGAATCTAACAAGATCCCACTTGACTATATTTTAACTTGTATAACTATGATAAAACTTTAAGTTAAAGTTTGTGGGTGCATAGTAACTTAAACTCAAATGTTGCAACTATGAGAAAATGGATGGAGTATCATTTTATAATATACTCCCTCCGTTTTTAAAAAATTGTAACATTCCTGCGTTTCACGTTATCCAATGTACATTTTTAACGCTTAATATCTCAAATTGTGTAAAATTAAAAATTATAAAAAATTGATATTCTAAAACTACACGATTAGATGAATCTAACAAAATCCCACTTGACTATGTTTTATATTGTATAACTGTGTTAAAAATTTGAATCAAAGTTACTCAGTGAATAGTAACAACTATGCAAATGTTACATTTATTTCAAAACGGAGGAAGTATATTTTTAAACTTTTACTTGTATACAAATATTGATATTTAAAAATATATCTTGAACAACAGGAGATATAATATTTTTTTTAAAAAAAGGGAAGTATTAATAATATGGTCTACAGTAACCAATAACCAACAACGGTTTGAGGTTTTATAGATTAGTCTTAAGTCCTGTGGCCATTAGATTATCTAATGTAATGTTAGCTGTTAAGTAAGTGTTAATTATTCCCTTTAATTACAGGGGCAAATCTTTTGACGGTGCAAGCACGACTCTTGATTATATGGCGTTTTCCCCCTTAAACGGACTGAAACCGCGTGCTTAGCTGTGCCTAGTTGTTGGTGGCCCCAGGCCTTCCCACTTTCCACCATTTTTTGTACTCCCTAAATTCGAACCCTAGAAGACTCATAAAAAGTCATAGCTCAGAATTCTGAATTCCTCATCCGAAGCTCGCTCCGATGGCCACGCTCAATATCCTTTTCGTCTCAATCCTTGCCCTAATCTCCCTCGTTTCAGCCTTCTCCCCGCTTGATCACTACCTCATCAATTGTGGATCAAGCCGCCAGGGCGCCTTGGACTCGGATAACCGTCTCTTCTCCGCCGATGGCCCACGGTTTCCCTCCTCAACCAGGACCGTACAGCTCCACAGCACCGATTCGCACAATTCCCCTGCTTCCCCTCTCTACCGCACAGCTAGGGCCTTCCACTGTCCGACTCATTACACGTTCCGAATCAGGGATCGCGGAATCCACCACCTGGTACGCCTCCATTTCCATCCGCTGCAAAATGATTTTAATAATTTATACGAGGCTGAATTTCATGTTGTGGCCAATGGATTTTTGCTACTGCGCAACTTTCGCATTCGGAAAAGCGATACTTTTCCGGTGATTAAGGAGTTTGTGATCCCTGTTGCTTCCGATGAGTTGGAAATTACACTCATGCCGGCAGAAAAATCGAAATTTGGTTTCATAAATGCGATAGAAATTATTTCTGCTCCGAATGATTTAATTGCTGATCTGGGGCAGCTTGTTGATGTTGATAAGAATGAGAGAATTGATGGGTTGCTGAAGAGTGGTTTTGAGACTCTGTACAGAGTGAATGTTGGCGGGTTTAAGGTGACGCCGTTTAATGACTCCGTATGGAGGACTTGGGTGACAGATGATGAGTACTTGACCTCGAGCTCTGGCTCCGAAAAAATTAATTTTGGGGGTCGGATTAAGTACCAGTTGGGTGGGGCAACTCGGGAAGTAGGACCAGATAATGTCTACAACTCTGCAAGATTGATAAGGAGCTCTAATGATTCAGTTCCAGATGCAAATTTAACTTGGTCATTTTCTGTAGAGAAGGGTTATAAGCATATGGTGAGGATGCATTTTTGTGATATAGCAAGTATGGCAACAGGGATGATTTATTTCAACGTCTATGTGAATGAAAATTTAGCTTTTGGTAATGTGGACTTGTCCTATATAACGAATAGGCTGTTGGCTGCTCCGTACTATGCTGATGTTGTTGTTGATGACATTTCTAGAGGTCATTTGGTGGTTAGTGTTGGGCCATCAAACATGAGTTTGCCTCGGGCAGTGGATGCCATTCTCAATGGAATTGAGATATGGAAGCTCAATAATTCGATGAAAAGTTTCGATGGAGAGGTTTGTGCAGATTTTGCATGGAGCGGTTGGAGAAAAGAGCATACAAGCGGCATCTTCTTGTCTCTGGTTGCGTCAATACTTCTCCTGCTGTCTGTATTTGTGTATTTCCAATGGAGAAATAATAGCTCTGCAGCATGGTCTAGGTTGCCTGTGGATATTTCAGAAGTTAGTTTGAAATCTGGCAGCCCATTTTCGTCCCTTAAAACTTGATCCCTATGCAGAATTGAGATGCCCTTGTAGAGCTGTTTTGTGCCACGAATACTCCACTGTAAGTGTGAAGTGCTGTTGTAGATTGCGCTATAACGACTTTGTTAATGATGTTTGTGCCCCCTAGTAAATTGTATTTATCACACTATGCATGCTTTTATTTGGGTCATGTTTGTTTCGGTAAAGTATTTGGAAATGCTAGATTATGCTTACTGTATGTTTGTAATGAAATTGTGGCTATACAGTTATACTACCTGACTCAGGTTCTATGTATAGATAAAATCAGGTAATTATAGTGGGAGTGAACAAATAATGAATGAAGTATGTTTTCCTGCTTGCCCTTTCTTTTGATTGCATCCTTCCTTTCTATTGTGTTCTTTTGATATGCACGGTTTTCTTGTTTGGCTGGAAAAAGTATTGAATGGCAATCAGGCATATCATATACAGCACTTCATACAACTAATGAAAATGTCATCAGTGAATGCACATATGAAGTGTAGGTTTTGTTGATCATAGGTTGGCATGGGAATTCTGTTGTAAGTCTTGAAAGCCAGCGACTCAGGTGGAGACAACAAAAGCCTTGTAGGTAATGGAAGAAACCCCATTGTTGAATTGTACTACATTCTTGAGGCAATCCTTTGCACCGAATATATGTTGGCTGTGACTGAGCACCGGTAAAGTGCATATCATAAGACAGTGAACTGACTAAATGAGGCATATAATGAATTTGCATAGCCTGTCTATAATCCTCACTCCACCATAAAGTGTGCGCGAGGGAGGAAAACTGGAATAGTACAAAGTATTTAGAGGAAATGTATTACTAGCATATGTGCAAACTCTGTGCAGCTTTATGTTTGTCTCGAAACTTAATAGGACCCCTGAGGCTTGCTTCTAAGATGCCAAAGCACCTCAATAAGCTAGAATCGAGGTGTTACATGATTGTTTTAAAGGCTGCCCACTAAACTAGTAGTAGTATATTTGTAATTTGATAAATGTAAGGTTGAGAGCTGGTTGAGAATGCTTAATACTCCATTTTGCATCATGCATATCTTGCATTGTACTATTAATGTACATATAGCCGCGAGTTGATTTGTGGTTAAAGCCTGCTTGGTTACTTTCTTTATTGTGTGGTCTATGTTTAGGATTTTTATTTTTTTCATTTGTCACTATTTAGGTCTCTCATTGTTTGGCGCAGGATGTCCAACTTTAGCTAATTTTGCCTTGGTTTTCTGCGGGGATGTATTAAACTTTTCAGGGTAAATAATTTCATTCAAAAATCTAATAAAATCTTCCTCGGTAATATTTTAATTTATATAGCTACTAGCAAATAACCCGTCGAGACTCGACGGGCATAATTATATATTTTATATATAATATATATCCTTATATAATAATAAATATATTTTGAGTAATAGAAAAATATGTAATAATTTTATATATGTTCGAAAGTGAGTGTATATGATAATATAATTTAATTATTTTTAAAACTAACAAAAAAATTATATTATATTGCATTCTTTAGCTTCTGTGGCTTGTCCAGTACAAACATAACAGATCAATAAAAGTAAATATTAAGATTTTTATTTAATTTGAAATTTAATTTAAAATAAATAAAATTTAAATATAAGTATTAAGTATAATATGAAATTTTCATTTATAATTTGCTAAAAATTTCATTGTAAACAACAATTCTTGAGTATTAAAGTATAATCATATTTTGAGTAATGAAAAATGTGTAATGATTTTATATCTATTTGAAAGAGGATATATGATAATATAATTTAATTGTTTTTAAAACTAACTAAGAAATCATATTATACCGTCCTCTTTAGCTTCTGTGGCTTAACAGTTATAGTAAAACAAAATGCGAGTGTGACTTTTTTCCTCTATAATCGAATGAGGAATTTGTTTAATTCAGAATGACTCATAATCATTATATCAATTAAGAATTTTCATTCCAAATAATGAGCTTTCTATTAATGAGAACAGAGGTTAAATAATTTTCTGGGATAAGTTTTTTGCAGGTAGAACCAAATTGAAAATGTGCAATCCTACCTCTCGGAAGGAGTATGGTGCTATTCCACTGGATACTACATGCAACACAATATCATTTCTCCCACGAATGGCTAAACATATTATTTTCTAGATAAATTATCGATAAATGTCTTCTAAGCTCCACCACGTAATGAAAAATAAAATCAACCCTCATCACTATCAACTACATACATTATTTTATTATAAACATTCATCTCCTCATTTATCAACAAAGGTAATAGCTTAGCATTCTAGTATCAATAAACTATCTGTTTTAGACGTTAAAACTTCATTCAGTACTGGTATTCTAGAGAAAATTTTCAAATTTATAGAATTTGCAGCAATTAGCCTTTCAATTTCTAATAAAGGTATATTTATATTTGTTCTTCCGTCAATTACAAATTTGATAAAATATAGATTAATGAAGGATTTCTTAAAAAATATATTAAAAAAAATAAAATTTCCTTCTTGATTTACTGATGGACTATTCGCACCCCAATAACTCTTTATACACCCGATTCTTTTATTTCTAATATACTTTACGAAAATAACTAATTTATTCTAAATCAATTATCCATAGAATATGAATTTTCACAATTATCTTAATAATTATAATTTTTATATTATTTTAAATATAATAAAATATAAATAAAATTTATACTATTTAGTACTCCATCCGTCCCATTTAACTTGTCCTGTTTCACTTTTGCACACAATCCAATGCACTTTTTTATCTGTTAATATCTCAAAATATACACAATGAAAAATTATACAAAATATATATTATAAAACTACGTGATCATACGATTCTAAGAAGACTCATCTCGACTATTTTTTGCTAAATATATACTTGCAATTAAATTGAGTCAAAACTGAACAATGAACAGTGTAAAAAAGTCAAACATGACAAGTGTAGTGGGACGGATATATTTATATACATTTAGAATGATATAATTATAAAATTTATCTTTTAACGATTAGCAACTATATAATTGTATATTACTTTTAATAAATATTACATAATTGTATACTTTCTCCGTCTCAGTTTAATTGTTACGTTTGACTTTTTAGCACTATTCACGGTTTAAATTTAATTCGAGTTTTTATTATAGTTATGTAAGAAAAAATATAGTAAAGTGAGATCTTGTTAGATTCGTCTAATCATATAGTTTTAGAATATCAAATTTTTATATTTTTTTATCGCACACAATTTAAGTTATTAACCGTTAAAAATGTGTATCGGTATACGTGTCAGGTGGGTCCGTAACAATTATAATGAGACGGATGTAGTATTACTTTTAGGAGAATTGACATAATTTCGTAAAAATATGGCCTATATATACATTAATTAATGGGTCCGGTTATGGTGCGATTGAACAAATCCGCAGCACATCAAGGCGAAAATCTTGATCGTCCAATTAAAATCCAAGGGTTGTAAATGCAAAAGGGTAAAGTTGTCCAATTAAAATATGGAACGGTTTTATTAATTACGAAATTAACGGATTAGTACGTATCTTTAACGGATTTATTGCATATCTTAAACGGATTTGTATCCTAAAATATCTTACAACAGAAAAAATCACTAAAAATCACTATGCTTTTATTAATTCCTAATTAAAACATTATTCTTTTCAGCGATACATCACTATGCTTCATTTCATCGAGAGTGTAACATTATTTTCAGCGATACAACGTTATTCTTTTCAGCGAGAGAAAGTTATTCATTTCAGCGAGAATGCTACATTATTTTCAGCGATGACTTCAAATTCCTTTCTCCGAGATGTGCAACTAATACACTTTGCAGAGATATTATATCTTTTCAGCGATGCAGAATGCAGGATGCATCATATGTTTTTATTTTTAACGAAATTATTAATTCCTAATTACAACATATTACTGTCACAAATTATATTAATTTGTATCATTATTTTCAGCGATACAACATTATTCTTTCAGCGATGGAAATCCATTCATTTCAGCGAGAGTGCGTCATTATTTTCAGCGATGACTTTTGAAAAATAATTGTACACTCTCGATGAAGTGCAATTGTTTTCGTCGAGATACTACACTTTGCAGAGATATTATATCTTTTCAGCGATGTTTACTACTCTTTTCAGCGATGAATGATATACTCTTTAAGCGATTTCACTTTGTACTTTTCAGCGATACATCATATGTTTTTATTTTTAACGAAATTATTAATTCCTAATTACAACATATTACTGACACAAATTATATTAATTTGTATCATTATTTTCAGCGATACATAGTTATTCTTTTCAGCGATATAACTTACTTCATTTCAGCGAGAGTGTGCCATTATTTTCAGCGATGACTTGAAAAATAATGGTACACTATTGATGAAGTGCAACTGTTTTCTTTAAGATACTATTTTTAACGAAATTATTGATTCCTAATTAAAACATATTAATTTGTATCATTATTTTCAGCGATATAACATTATACTTTTCAGCGATGGTATGTGCTTCATTTCATCGAGATTGTTCTATTATTTTCAGCGATGATTGAGATTCCTTTAAGCGAATACACTTTGCAGAGATGTTATAACTTTTCAGCGATGAACAACTATTCTTTTAAGCGAGTTCACTATGTACTTTTCAGCGATAGAGCATAAAAACCGCAAATCACTGAAACAATTCGTAGACACTAAAATCAGTTAAATCCATTCAAAGTCATAAAACATTCAACACCATAAATCAAACCATAAATCAAACATTCAACTTTCAACATTCCATTCAAAATCACAGTCATAACACATCCAAAAAACATCCAAAAACACATTCAATACCACCATTCAAAAAAAGTCATAAAAACATCCAAAAACTTCACAAAGAACAAGTCATTCCAAAAACATCACAATTCAAGAGTCATTCAAAACACATTCCAAAAACATATTAAACAGCCGGGATATTAGCTGGATCAGAGATGGCTTGATGCATCGCCCTAAGCCTATGAATCAGATCTTCCCACATATTTGTAAAAGCCTTTTTGCGTTCTCTCAACTGCGCTGGAGTATTTGCAAATGAGACTTTAACGCTGCGATAGTGATTTGACATTTCACGCAGCTGTGTGGGATCAAATGAACGTCTGTTGACATCAGCACCATTAGATCTGCCTTCATTTTGGAGGACACCAATATGAATATCCAGAGCTTCAAAGTGGGGATACATGATGTTATAAGATCTTTCAGCAGCCTCAATATCAGGATACTCAGTTATAATTTTCAACAGAAAATCCTGTGTTTCAACATATAAGAAAGATAGCTTATTAACATATAAGATGTAAATATAAGATACAAAGCAATTCATAGCACTGAAACAATAAGTACAATTGAGAGAACAAAGTAAATATAAGAAAGAAAACCATAATCAGTACAAAAGCAAACATAATCAGTTCAAAACAATCACTAAAACAACCATAATCAGTACAAAAACAATTCATATCACTAAAAAACAACCATAATCAGTTCAAAACAAATCATTAAAACAACAATAATCAGTAAAAAACAATTAATAACTAAAACAACCATAAAACACTTAAAACAACTCATAACCCTAGAACAACCATAATCAGTTCAAACAGTTCAAACATAAAACACTGAAACAATTCGTAACCCTAGAACAACTATAATCAGTTCAAAAAAGCATTAAAAACCATAAATCAGTTCAAAACAATTCCAACCAAAAGGTTCCTAAGCATACTCAGTTGTAATTTCAATAAGAAATACCTGTGTTTCAATAAGAATATCCTGATGCTTCTTCGGCACATACCCAGCGTTTAACATTTTTTCTATCAAATCATTCAGTCCGCGCGCATTGTCACACGTGGGATGTGTGTCCTTCAGATAATTCCCGAACATCTCCCAGCATTGTGTGAACAAGTCGGATGTGCGACTGGAACTCTCTTCTGTGCATCTTCTTTTGGACGACATTTTTGAGAAATGAAGGTGATTCCGATTACGGTTTTGAGAAATTAGGGTTTTGAGAAATGGTTTAGAAATGAAGATTCGAGAAATGAATATGATTCCTTTTATAAGGCTCACAATTTAAAAAATTTTCCGAGGCCCATTTAATTTTATTTAGGCCCATCTCATTTAGGCCACTCCATAAAAACGAAATATATTTCCTTCCATCGCTGAAAACAACATAGACCCATCGCTTAAAAGACTTACCAATCATCGCTGAAAACAATATAGAACCATAGCTTAAAATGCTATATTCACATGTACAAACATTTTGTCGCTTAAATGAATGTATAAATATGAAATTTTCAGAAAACTCAAAAAAGAGAAAACATATCCCAAAATGCTTGATGTCCATCGCTCAACATAACTCAGAACTCAGAAACATACATACAAAATCAAAAAACGACGATCTATCACCATCGCTTAAAATGCTTGCTCTCTGTCGCTGAAAAACATACAAAACCATCGCTTAAAATGCCATTTACACATCGCTGAAAAAATTGCTCTTGACATCGCTGATAATCACATGTACAAACATAACTCAGAACTCACTTAAATGAATGTATAAATATGAAATTTCAGAAAACTCATAAAAAGAGAAACATATCACAACACATACATAAAATCGCATAAAATGCTCATATACAAATCGCTGAAAAATGCTATATACACATCGCTGAAAAGAATACATATTCATCGCTGAAAAGAATATTTAACCATCGCTTAAAATGCTTACAACTCATCGCTGAAAAATTGATAATCACATCTACAAACGTTTTCACAAAACTGTTTTCTTCTACTTTTGGCCAAACTGTTTATCTACAAACCTCAAGTAATCTCTCACAAATTGTGGATTGGTGATCCTCACCAGCATCAGTTCCCATGCTCCTTTTATACGTTTGCAGATTAGACTTCTGAATTTGTAATCATAATGCATGATCTTCTTTTTATTTCCTGTGTTACAATAATCCAAGGCCTTCTGATCCATTTCCATGAGGAGTTCGAGATAAGAAATTCTGTAACGCTCCATCATGGCGGACACCATGTCTAGGGTTGTAAAAGAATCAAATATTTTTGGTTCGATTCGTGATTCGATTCGAAATTATTCGGAATTTTAATATTCGATTAATATTTGATTCGATTCGATATTCGATTTTATATTAAAATTATATAAATATATAAATTTATTTTGTTAAATAATTTAAAAATTTAATTTTAGTGACTATATTTACTAGTTAATATAACTATATTTATATATAATATTAAAATATTAAATTTGATCTATAAATCAAATTAAATATTTAAGTTTAATAATTAAAATTAATTTTATTAATTATTAAATTACCTTATAGAATAATTCGATTCGATTCGATAATATTCGAAAAGCTTATCAAATCAAAGTGAATACTGTGGTATTCGGTTCGATTCGGTTCGTTTACAACCCTAACCATGTCTCTTTCCAGGGCTTCTTTTAAATAAGACATATCTTGTGCCAGATCATATTTCAGATACTCCTCTGCCTCAGCCTTGTTCATCAATCTGTACTGTCTTGCATTCTTTCTCAGCACTGGCCAGTTCTTACGCGTTATCTCATGTAGCACTTTTTCCCTTAGAAGTCTGATGTGCTCAGCATGTTCAGTATCCACATCAGTTCATTTTTCAGCTATCCCAACCTCAGGATCCACATCAGTTCCTTTTTCAGCTATCCCAACCTGACCGAATCACTCCAAATCAGCCAAATAGAGAATAATACTCCATAATTTACAATGCCCATGTAAGAATAAAGAGATGTACATTTAAGCGATCACAAAAAGTGCAATATATATAACCGATTAAACAATAGACATTTAACAGATGAAACAATGTACATTTCAGCAACGAAAAATTTACATATACATTTAAGCGATGTCATCCATCGCATAAAAAAAACAGTTCATTCATTCATCAAAAACACTTCATTTCATCATTGTTTCTTTTTCCGACTCTTTTTTGGCTTAGGTGGTGCTGGTTTCTTTACCTCAAATGACTGACTATGCTGGGCAACCAACTGCATCTCTCTACTCACTTCTCCTAGCACAAAATCTTTCTTTTGATTGACATCTGACATCAATATTTCAGCGCAGACCTTGGCTCTTTTTGCCAGATTATACCTCTTGTTCTTCATTTCTGCCAACATGTCATCCATAATTAATCCTTCCCAATAATCCATATAAGACATGACAAAAACACCGCAGCTGTGCTCATCTTTCTGCTCTGCAAGCGGCGAGAAAAGCATGCGATATGATGCAAACCATTTTTCAGATTTCATCAGTGTATTTCCCAGCATCCTCAAGTTATACCATATCCTATTCAAAACATTATAATCAGCTGTCCACCCGCCTTCAGCATTCTTGCTGTTGAAGTAAAAAATTCTTCTCTTTCTCATATCAACAGAAAAAGCAACCCAGTGGTTTTGTCGACAATATGGGAAGAAGAACTGGAACATTGAGAAAACATATAATTAGAATCTAAAAATGATCAACAATATAAACAAAATTATCAAAACAAAAATGTATCTTACACTCTCTGCATTCAACACCACATCAATCATTTCTTCAGGAAAAAACTTGAAATCTTTCACGAATGCATCAACAAGTTCTGCACCATCTTTTAATGGTAAATCTGCATCCACCTCTGCCTCTGAAAATGTCTGTTTCAAAAGATACAACATATCATGCATCAAAAAGAAGTTAAATATATATATATATGTATGTATATATATATCAGACTCACAGCAAATAATGATGAAAAACAATATTTCAGCATTGGTTTCCCATTGGCTCTTTCGAATTCACGACGGTTGATCACTTTCGCGTAACAGTTTATAACAATATCCGCAATATCACTATCAACCCTCAGTGTTTCGATGTCAAGCTTCGACAAGTTCATTTCTTTATCATCATAAACAATTGTGTTCTTCGCTTCAACCTTTCCTAGAATATTTGTAATGATTGCCCAAACAGCCACATTCAACTCTTCTGGAGTACAGGTATATGACGCCTTAAATTCTGGATATTCTTTAAATCGGGTATAAGTCATATCCATGAATGTAAACTTGTTGCATTTTTCAATAGGCTGGAGATCAATCATCAACACTCTAGGAGGCATATACTTCTCCTTCAATTTCTCAATTGTCTTAGCTCTATGAACTGTCTTAGCTTGTTCCTGAAAATTACAGATGATATATCAATCATCGCTGAAATATGAATAGTGTCATCGCTGAAAAACATATAAATTATCGCTGAAAACTATTGACATACCTCTGGATTCTCATCTCTTACAACATTCTCATTCTCGGATAAGCCCAAAGAAAAGGTTGGCACATCTTCTCCATGCATCTATACACATACTAGAGTAAATTAGAGAAAATACCTCTATTTACATCACAATTGATATAGCTAAAAACTATTAAAACCTAATATACCCATGGGGCAACTCTCTCTTCAGTTTTGTCTTTTACATTCCCAACATCTGCATCACCTCCTTCCAGCAAACTTGTCACCTCCGGACCCCCTTGACTCATCACAACATTTCCTGCTCCTGCTAATATACCCATCAAGATTTCTCCTTCGCTTGCAGTTATATCAAGATTATTTGACTGTTCTCCTTCACGACGTCGACCCACATTAATCAACAGTTCACCTGCATCTTGATCACAAGGGGGGTGTGGGGAAGGTTCAACATCATTTCTGGATGCTTCTATGAGAGGATCAACATTGCCTGAAGCATCAGCATCCATATATTGGCAAGCAATCTTCACAATAGAGTCCATTGTGTGATCAGAAAGATGAACAACTGGTTCAGAATCAGTTGTCTCATTTGCATTAGCATCATGGACAACAGGTGAATACATAGGCTGCAAGCTAGAAAGATTGGCAGCTTCTTCATTTCCACTAGCATTCAAATCCACATTTTCTCCTAACTGCTCATCTCCTCCTCCATCCACACTCCTAGAAAGATTGGCAGTTGGTTCATTTGCAGTAGAATTCAAACCCTCATCTTCCACTTCTTTCCCACCCCTCCCTTTCTTCTTTAGACCAGAAACAAAAGTGCTAAGTATCGTCATCTTCCTCCACAGTCCTTTTCGTAGCCCTCGATTTCTTCTTAAAGTCAATATATGGATACTTTGCATTAGGGAAAACCTTCCAGATATCAACCATCTCCACGTATCGATCCTTTTTACAAGTAAATCCAACCAAATGAAGCTCTTCACGCTCATAGAAATCAAAAAACATGTGCTGAAAAAAACAAAAACAAACAAGATACATAATCAACAAACAATGACCATAATCAACAATATATATCACATAACAAATATAAATTGCATAAAAAACACAAAATTAAAATTACCATTAAGCAAAACAGGTCTCCACAGGGGCGTGCTTGAGCACTGGTTCCCTTATCCAATTTTGCCTTATACTCATTCAGAGATTTGATAAGAAATTGTCTAATATGAAGACACCAATTGTACCTTAAAGCTTCTTCCGGAGATCTAAGAAACTGAAGATACCTCTTGTTTACAACCCTCCCTGAGTTAGGAGTAAAGACTTTCTGCAGAGCAAACAAAACATACATCCTCCAGTAGTCATCCAATGGAATTTCAGTATTCTCCGTATTCTCTAAAATAGCTCTAAGATCCTTAACAGGTATCCGATTAGGCTCCTTCTTATTCGTAATAAGAGAATACTTTTCACAAAATTCATCAGCAAAATCATAACCAATTTCATTATTCTTCAAATCTATTATAAACTTATCGACTCCCCATGGCAAACCATATACTTTATGAATGTCTTCATCTGTAAACCTCCATCGACGGTTTTTATCAATAATAAAGCATTCCTCCTGAATGCTCCACTGATTAATCAAAGTTATAACAGGATCAACCTTGAGCATGCACATTTTGAACATGAGCAGACAACTGAAGCAAGTATCGTGAATAAACTCTTTCTTCCCATCTCCGTCACTCTCGTTCAGGATATTATTTAAAAGACAAATGCTAGATGGAACGCAACAGACCTGAGTATGCACTTTTTCAGCCATTCTTGATAAACAAAAAGTAAAGTATCACCGTTCGCCGTTCGCCGTAGAAAAACAATCGCCGTTCGCCGTAGACGCAGAGAATCGCTAAATCGCTGAAAAGCCCTAGAGAAAGTATCGACAGTGATAAATTGAAAATTGGCGGTTAAATTGAGATTAAATACTACACGGTGAAATCTCGACGGTTATTTCTTATTAATTACTTAGACGGTTATTTTTTATTAATTACGCGAATTCTGAAAAAACATTGTAAAATTTTTATTAACTACTACACTGTTATTTTTTATTAACTCATCTCCATCGCTGAATTGCACTATGACGATCGCTTTTTATCATTTGTAATCATCGCTGAATTGCATTCTTTACGCGATTTTCTGAGACATTGTAACATTTTCTTATTAAATACTACACGGTTATTTTTTTTATTAAAACTAACTTTCATCGCTGAATTGCATAACGAACATCGCTTTCATATATAAGTAATCATCGCTGAATTGCATTAGTTATCATTGAACTAAGTCGATCAATACAATATTAATGAACAATACACTTCATGTCATTTCTAAAAAAACAAAAATCTTCATTTCTGCATCCGTTTACGATGTTCTAACTCTTTCTTTTTCCGAACAGCTTCAGAAATAGAGACAATTCTCTTGTTCGATTTCTTCCGCCCTTTACAAGTTTCTCTTTCCCTTAAATGCAAATTTGAGTAATCTGATGTACTTCCAATCTCTGCAAAAAAAAAAAACAAAAACATTGAGAAACACTAATTTCAAAAAAAGCAAAAACATAAATATGTCTTTGATTAGAAATTACCCGACTCTTTGTTAATATCAATGTTGTCATACTTTGTTTTCATCAATGTCTCAAAGTCATACATAAACGATTCACAAGCATCCTCATTTCGTGACAACACAATTGCTGATTTCAAAAACAAGCCACACAATTTCCGGTATCTAGATGCTGCATTGACCACATTTGTTTCTTTTCCAACACCAACATCAACATAACTAAGATCACATTTTGCATTCCTTGACCACCGCCGCAAAATATATTTATCTGGAATAGTATGAAACACTTTTGCTCCACTTCCTGACAGAATATCCATCACCCTCAGAGCATGACAACATAAAATCTCCATATTCTCAAACATATTGCAACTGCATCCAATTGTACCATCATCAATGTTAACATTCACATGATCACCAATCAACTTTGAATCTGCATCTTCTCTCTTGCAAACACGATAAATTAATGCATCTGGTTGAAGCTCAACCACATACCCAAATGACAAATCATACTCATTGTTGAAAATATTGAACACATTTGGTGTATACTTCTCAGCTATATATTTCAATAGTGGATTCATAATAAACCTGGCAGAAACTTGTCTATCATCTGCCTTAAAATCTTCCATCCGTTCATTATCCCTCCTTGACTCCACAACCCTTTCAAAATGTGCAAAGAACTCAACATAGTTATCAACTGGCCTTAAGAACCTGTGAAATGTCAACACAATATGGGGATGTGAAAATCAAATTCTCAACTACATAAAGCAAACACACATCGCTGAAATAAATAGAAGCCTCTCGCTGATCAAAACAGTATTGTCTCGCTGAAAATAACTATTCAACTATCACTGAAAACGAAATTTATTCATACCGTTTCACAACTGAGTTAAAAGATTCACTTAGCTGAGTAGTCCTCATTCCTGCAGTAAAATGATTTTTAACCCAAGCAGCGGACCATTGACTTCTCAAATTATAAGTAGTCGACAACCACCTATGTTCAGATTGTGAGAAACAAGTTGATAGCATGTATTCTCATTCCACCTCAAATTCCATCTCTGTCCTCACATCATATACCAAATGATGAAATAGCTTATCAAACCTAAAAAAATGAGTTCAACATGTACATATCAATATCCAAATCGAAAAAACAATTGAAAGTAAAAATAACTAAATATTTACCTTGGTGTGTACAGTTGACTCAAATTTTTTTTCGCATTTTCTATAATGTGCCAACTGCATAAAGCATGATAGGTATTAGGCAAAATTTTCCTAATTGTCGGTGCCATCGCACAATCTTGATCTGTGAAAATCGTTTGAGGTGCCTTATCCCCCATACACTTCAAAAATGTTTTAAATAGCCACTCAAATGATCTTTGAGTTTCATCAAGCATCAATGCAGCTCCAAAAATAGAAGTCTGTCGGTGATGATTGAATCCAACAAAAACAGCTAATGGTCTGTAATTTTTATTTGTCCGATACGTTGTATCAAAGGTCACACTATCACCAAAAGCTTGATAATCCATCCTCATTTCAGCATCTGACCAAAAGATATTTGTAATTCTCTCATCATCATCCAGATCATACTCATGGAAGAAAAATGGATTACTGACACATTTCTCAGAGAAATACTTCAATACAACACCAGCATCCCCTACTTTTAAATTTCTTTGCCGCCTTCTAACAAGTGCATTCTTCAAATCGTCCTTTAAAAATCCTACAAGTCCACTACCTCCAGCACCCATACTCAACAAGTCATACGATGACTTCAATGACAATCCAACTTCTTCATGTATACAAGCAACAACACTGTGTAACTCATCAACTCTTCTATTCGATTTCAACATATGCTTCCTTGATGGTCCATGCAGATCATGATTATGATCACCACAGAAAAACACAACTCTATAAACTTTTTCATCAGTTTTATAATGTAACCTCACCTTTGCTTCACAACCAGTTCGGGTTTCATCACTCCTACGAAATTTCAGACTCTTAGAACGACAAGATGAATCACTATCCAACAAACAACCACGACGAAAACCTTACTTATTGCACGCATATTGTAAATAGAACAATCTATCAACTTCATGTGGCTTTGGTCTCTCATACATTTTCCTTACCGAGAAACCTAAACTATGAGCATAATCACAATAAAACCTAAACGCATCATCAGCTGTAACAAAACTTAACTCACTCCAATTTATGTTGCCTGTGAAGAAATAAACAAAGAATTCCCATTAAAATAATAAATACACGTAGCTGACATAAACCATCGCTTAAAATGCTTAACGTCCATCGCTGAAAATGCTAGACAGTTCTCGCTGAAAAAGCTATAAGTGCATCGCTGAAAATGCTAGGCATGCATCGATAAAAATATAATGGTTCTATCCCTCATAATCACATGTACAAACGTTTTGACGCTTAAATGAACATATAGATATGAAACTTCAGAAAACACAAAAAAAAGAAACATATCAAAGAAGAACTCAAAAACGCTAGACAGTTATCGCTGAAAATGCTAGTGATGCATCGCTGAAAATGCTAAGCTTACATCGATGAAAATATAATGGTTCTGTCCCTCATAATCACATGTGCAAACGTTTTGACGCTTAAATGAACATATAGATATGAAACTTCAGAAAACACAAAAAAAGAGAAACATATCAAAGAAGAACTCAAAACTCAAAAAACATACATAAAATCAAAAACGACGATCTGCGATAAAAATACTCAAAATTCGAAAATGCTAAAAAGTACCATTGGACGCAGAACTCGAATCTGAAAACGTTGCCGACGCATTCAACGACATGCTAATCACATTCATAATTGCCAACAACTTCCTCACACCGCCGCAACACGTACAGAGCAAACAAAACACAGAAGAGAACTTGTCACCAAAAAAAAAAAACAGAAGAGAACTCGGAAATCCAAAGAAGACGACGTCCAACGGCGAACAATATGGCAAATATATGAAATTACTTTTCTACCCTTAGAGTTAATCTCAATCGTCGATTTTTAAAGACAATCAACGGCTGTAAATGCCCACAGCACATCAAGTCAAAAAGGGTGATTGCACCCTAACGAAATTGTTAATTAATATATACAAATCTTTTCCATACATTCATTAATGTATCTTTTAATAATATAAATTCTATTTATACACTGCGAATTCCATATAAATTTGAAATTTCAAATCTTTAAAAACTGAAAATTGTGGGAACTTCATATAAATTGGAAATTAAATATCTTTTAAAAACTAAAAATTGGATTTCATATACACATTAATATATCTTTAATATAAATAAATAAATATGTGCAATGTATATTTTGATTACATCATTTACCACACCAAAAAAATATATCAAATAACTAAACCTACATAAAATTACCGACATACAATATGATCACCATTTTGAAATATAAACACAACATAATTCTTAGTTGCCAATGCAGAACCCCCGTCCGAATAGTACTATGGTGCAAAAACTGAAAATGCCTATTCATGTCATAATAATCCGATGGTGTAAAAACTCAAAATCTATAAATAAATAATAAATGCAGCAATAAAATCTAAAATAAATAAAATAAAAAATACAAAATAATAAAACCTAAAATAGATAAAATAAAAAATAAAAATAATAAAATCCAAAATAAATAAAATAAAATACAAAATTTTAAATTTTATCATTCAGTTTTTTAAAATGTGAATAAATCTCTAATGAATAAATAAATAAACTTGAAAATCTAAAATTAGTAAATTTAAAAATGCAAAATTATATAGATAAAATAATAAATGCAAAATTTCACATTTCAAATCTTTCAAATATATTTTTGTTGAATTTCAAATATTTCAAATATATCTTTCAAATCTTTCAAATATATTTAAAAGTGAAGATTGTAGGAATTCCATATAAATTAAAAATACCATATATTTCAAAAACTGAAAATTTATATTGAATAAATAAATAAATGTAAAAATCTAAAAATAATTAATTAAAATGCAAAAATCAATAAAAATTAGAAATTTGAAATGGAAACATCGCATTAAATTTAGGATGGATTGTTCACTAATGCTTTAATATATATATAGATGATAAGATTTTTAAGTCAAAGTATATATGTGGACAGCAGACAAACACGAAATGTAATTAGGGGGAAAAAACCGGAGGAAATGTTTGACTATTTGGTGATGCTTGCTTGGGCTTTTGTAGTAGGGAGTGATTGCTTTTGGAGGGAGAAGTTATTTTGGATGGTAAAATATAAAATATACCTGTAGAAATATTTTTTTTTGGTGAACTATACCTGTAGAAATATTAAATAATAAGAATAAAATAATGAATTTTAAATTAATTTATAATAAAAATGTAAAAAATTTGAAAATCGAAGTTTCAATGATTACAATTCACTAAACAGTGTGTAATTAAAGTGGACAGATTAGCCGAGAGTATCATAATTGGGCATTTAATTGGGCCCATTGAGCCCTCTCAATTGGCCTGCTGACATTATCTTTTGGGCCGCTCCACATAGTCATTAGTACCCTAGTCCTTATGTTAGTCCCCAGAGGCCCTAGAAACGAATGTTTGACGTCACATTGTCACAGTCCCGGTGGTACCACCACGTTAATCAACGAACGACACGTGTCCACCCTCGTCAATCCATCCATCTAGAAACAAATTCCACCACAGAGTCCAGTCCACGCCCACGGTCCCACTTAAATCAATACGAGTGAGTAATATAGTAAAGCAGCACTACTATTTCAAGCAATGGTCAACTAGGACGACTCCACCAAACGGGCAGGGCATAATGATATAGGGAATATTTGGGAGTCAGCGGATCCGCTAGCAGATAGCAGATTCGGAGAGAACTTTAAGACAATATGCTATATGCTGATAAATATGCTGTCTTCCAAACAGCCCAATATCCACTCGTACCCAATCACTCCTGCATCTTCTTCATTAGGTGCGTGAATTTCATCATTTTTCATATGCACACACCCTCACTCCCAATCCCAAATCCAATCTCAAAATGAGAACAGCAGCAGGAAGGATGCAAATAATGAAACACACACACTCAACACCCCACCACTGTTTCATGTTGCCATAACCCAGAGACATTTTTTTTTTAAAAAAAAAAAAAACCCCAACCAACACCTTGATGCTGACAGATACTGACATCAATCACCTTTAGGAAGCTCCACCATGAAAGCAGAATCAAAAACACCCCCTTTTCCTGTATGCTACGGACATGTGGCCACCGGTTCAAATTTCATATGATCAAAGATAATTCAATGTCACCAAACAATACTATTTTATTCTAGTCACAGACACACACTGCTCTTCAATTCGCTTCCACTCCCCTGTTATATGGCCACCAAAACTTTCCTTAAAAACAAATTATTCTAAAGGGGATGGAGTAAGTTACGACGTCTAGATTTCCCCCCCCACAAACTTCTATGGAGTCCCCTTCACATATTTCACCCAACAAAATCATGCCATCAGGATTAAGGGACGCTAATATTTTCCTTAAGCAACACCTGTTTGTGTTAAAAAGTCTTTAATCTTGTTGGAATTCTGATGTCTGAAGAGTTTTCCCTAATTGCACACTAAAAGTTGGGATCAAGTCATTTGTTTTTCAACTTTTTCAAGGTTGGTAGAACCACTTATCCTAGGATTCATTATACATTGAGAATACACAGTATTTAATATACCAGGAATTACATGTATAAAAGTTGGTGCATTCTCAAATACATGAAGAAATAGTTCGTATTTAAAAGTGTGTGAGAAGATCGCAAAGAGATGGATGAGGTCAGTGGTCCATTGCAAGTTGCAGCAACCTTATCGTGCCTCACCGAAACTTACCTCAGTTAGTATATATAAGAGCAGTTACGCATGCTTTCCCTCCTACCCTTCTTACATAAACGATAAGTCTTGTTTCTGAACTCCAAAAAGGTGAGGCAGTGAGAGTTTATCAAGAAAAAGATCGATGGCAGCTTCCAGTGGAGTACTGATCTCTGCTGTCAGAGGGGCGATCCTGTTGCTCGCCCTTTTGGTTTTTCTTGGGAATATTATGATGTGGATTATCATGCCTACTGATACTTACTACAACGACTGGTTACTTCACATTCTTGCTGATACAAACTCAACTTTTTTTGGAATTCAAGGTAATAACTGCACCGCAGGCAGTATTAGATCTCCAACTTTCGTTTTTCTTCTTGGAAATGAATGTTCTGAAGATGGTGTGTTTTGTGATGCAGGTCCGATAATGCTAGATTTCACATTCCCCATTTTGTTCATTGCTGTAATGGGGTGTTTTTATCTGCATTTAGGAAATAAAAAGGCCGCTGTTACAGGAAGGTATGGAGCCTATCTCTAGATATCATGTGTGTGTTTGTTTTCAATGGATTTCATTTCGTTTGATCGAGTTCAATTTGATTTATTAATGATGTTACAAAAGCACTGTTGTTCTGTGAAGCAAAAGGGATAACAGGATGAGGTTCATGAGGAAGCCGATGATTGTTAAGGGGCTTGGGATTGTTAACCTCACTGAGCTAGCCTTGTTCACCATGTTCATAGCTCTCTGTGTCTGGTACTTCGCTGATTATGTTCGCCATTGGTTTAAGCTTGTCCCGATGCGTGCAATGAGCAGACATGAAAAACTGTAAGACCCTGCAATTCCTTCGCACTATGGCCTATGAACTGTCTCTTTTGCAAGAAACTCAACAAAACAACCCTAAAGGACCTGCGTTTTCACTTATTTCTTGCAACGCCCCTGCATGATCCTAACAAGAAGGCCCTTAACACAATCTTCAAACTGTAAAATTTCATTACACTAGATTCAATCTGAATTGTTTTAATTGATTTTCTTGCAATACTTTGGGTTGAATGTCGACAGGTGGCAGACAAAGCTGGATAGAGTGGCTATAGTGACAGGAGTAACAGGGAACCTGTGCTTGACATTTCTCTTCTATCCAGTGACAAGAGGTTCATCCATTTTGCCTATGTTGGGGCTAACATCAGAGGCCAGCATCAAGTACCATATGTGGCTAGGAAATATGGCTATGGGACTCTTCACTGTCCATGGACTTCTTTACATTGTTTACTGGACCATCACTAACAGATTATCTGAGGTAATCTCACTATTAGTCCTTATTCCTTCTCGTTCAAGATTTAGTTATATTAATTAGATTCAATGATACAGACCTTGTTAAGTCTTGTTCCTCACACAATTTAATTTGCTTCAAAATGAAACAAGAAGAGAAAAAAAGAAGTGTGGTTCACAAGTGCACATGACAGGAAGTCAATTAATCCACCTCCATTAGTTGCTTCTGTTTCTTGTTTCTTTAGTAACATGATGAAGCAGAGACTTATGATGGTGGTAATGAGGAAAACCAGTATATATATTGCCACTTATAAGTGAAGTTAGGCTAAGTGGCCATCACTTAAACCACACATCTGATTGATTAATCAATGTGAACCCTTTGTTTGCAAGAAAAATGACAGCCACTTGGAGTTTAAATGTGTATCAAAAGATAGAAGAAATGATTGTTGTGTTCTCAGGTTTTGGTGGTCTCCATTTTATGGGCCACACTGATCATCATCATACCTTTGCTTTTAACTGAATGGTTTTTGGTTTTTTAACTTTACTCCAATCTTCACTGATTTTTTCTTCGAAAAAGAACTAAACTGATATCCCAAGCAAATCCAATGATTGGACTGTTGTCATTCTCTCCTGTTAAATAGCCATCCATGATCAATATCTAATCATTCTTGTAACTAAAATTGAATCACCTACCTTATAAAACTACAACAGTTGTTTTACTACACTAAGAACAGCATTTTACCTCTAACCAGGCATGTCTATTCTTGCTTTTCATTATATGGTCTACCTTCATTTTCAAGTTGAATTTATTCTCATCATCATTTTATAATGGAAATCTGGGCCATGTAACATGTGGTAACAGTTTTACCCAAATATGCAAAAGGAAGAACAAAAATGACACATCTCCACCAAGAAACTCAAATTGCCCAATCCAATAGAGGCCCACCACAAGAATCTTTACACTAAGTGCTCCAGATACTTTATTCAAGCCTTTGTGTTTTTTCCTCCATGTTCGGTAGATGGTAATGTCAGTCAAGTTGCGTTAAGAAAATAGTTAAAAAAAAGACCCTTGAGTCATTCTTTCTTTTATTTTTTACCTTTCCCCATCAGAACTTCTGTTGTTCGGAGCCATATATAATTTGTGAGTGGGAATGAGTCATCATGTCCAAAATATTATTATCACAGACCCCTTTTTCCAAAGGTTTTGTCTAACCTGAGAAATTATTGAGTCCACACAGAATCTAGAACACCAGAGAAGTTCCAATTTATTGAGATGTGTCATGATGACATAAGCTTTACATCATGTCCATTTCCTTCTAGAATTTCAGGTTCCTATAGTTCCATGACAAAAAAACTCATGACTGACTCAAACCATTAACCCCTAAATGGATTTCAATATCCTGTTGCTGAACCCTTTTGTTGTTTGAATCAATGCAGATGCTGAAATGGGATGACCATTATGTAGCCAACATAGCAGGGGAGATATCTTTGCTATGTGGATTGGTCTTATGGATCACAACTTACCCAACCATCAGAAGGAAGATGTTTGAGCTCTTTTTATACACTCACTATCTCTACATTCTCTTCATCATTTTCTTCATCCTGCACATTGGCATTGGCTTTGCCAGTATCATGCTCCCTGGCTTCTTTCTATTTGTTATAGACCGATATCTCAGGTTCCTACAATCCAGGCAGAGAGTTCGACTGCTCTCTGCGCGTGTCCTGCCTTGCGATGCTATTGAACTAAATTTCTCCAAGAGTAGAGGTTTGTGTTTTGCTCATTACATTTTTCCTAGATTCTCATTCACTAGTCCTGAATCAAACTGAATCAGATCATAAATGTTCTGGCAGGTTTGAAATATTGTCCAACTAGCACAATGTTCATAAATGTGCCCGCGATTTCCAAACTTCAATGGCACCCTTTCACCGTTGCCTCTAACAGCAACTTAGAACCAGAGAGGCTGAGTGTTGTGATCAAATGTGAGGGTACTTGGACTAAGAAGCTTTACGATGTCATTTCATCGCCTTCACCAGTTGATCGTCTTCAAGTATCAGTTGAAGGGCCTTATGGGCCTGCTTCTACTAATTTTCTCAGGTCAAAAACCATATGGATATCATATCAACGAAAGTATATGTATTTCAGCTGCAGATAAGTTATTTTTCTTGATTATTAACGCGTTTAGTGTACGTTTTCAGGCATGATGTGTTGGTGATGATCAGCGGAGGTAGTGGCATAACTCCATTCATTTCAATAATCAGAGAGCTTATGTTCATCAGCACTAAACTGAAATGCAAGACTCCAAAGATGATGCTTGTCAGCGTGTTCAAGAACTCGTCTCATCTCTCCATGTTAGACCTCATCCTCCCTCCCGGAACCCCTCCAAATTCATGTACCGTGGATCTGCAGATCGAGGCCTACATCACGAGGGAAAAAGTGCATCCAAAGGACAAGCTGTTGCCTGCACGAACCGTATGTTTCAAACCAGAAGCAACCGATGCACCGGTATCCCCCACATTAGGTCCCAACAGTTGGCTCTGGCTTGCTGCTATAATCACAGCATCCTTTGCCATTTTCCTCGTGCTCCTGGGACTCTTCACTCAATACGTCGTCTACCCTATCGATCAAAACACCAACGTTCTCTACTCCTACACCAAGAAAGGCTCGACGAACATGCTCTTTGTGTGCTTCTCAATAGTTGTGGCAGCCAGCGGCGCCTTCCTGTGGAACAAGAAACAGAATGCCGAGGAAATGAAACAGATTCTTGACGTGGAAGAATCCGCAACCAGCAGATCATCAAACGCGTCATTCGATCAAGTGGATGTAGAAATGGAGAGCCTCCCATTGGAATCCACCACTGAATCCATCAATGTGCACTATGGCCAGAGGCCTAATCTTGAGAGTAAGCAAACTCAATAAACTTTTCAAAAGCCATTAACAATTACTGTTGTATCAATGCTGAAATCTCTTGACATTGCAATTGGTGGGGACTCTTTTGCTTCAGGGATACTGCTGGGAACCAAAGAAGCAAGCGTGGGAGCACTCGTCAGCGGGCCGAAGAAGATGAGGGAGGACGTGGCAGGCATCTGCGCCTCTGCACAGGCAGAGAATCTACATTTTGAGGCCATCAGCTTCACTTGGTGAATGGGATTTCATTCATTGAGGAAAATGATGAATAGATTGATACTGATACGTTGTTCGGTAGTTCTGTGTCCATGTTATATACTTCTATTATGATGGATGAATCTCAGGGTTTGAATACATGTATGTCTTGTCTTTGATGAATGGCTGCTAAATAAACCACATTTTGTATGTAATAGTTTGATCACTTGATGTATGAAAGCTACCCCTTCATTTATTACCCTGTCGTATGCCTCTCTATTTTGCTTTATGAGGAAATTGGCAGGACCATTTTTTTTTTCTTTTTTAAATTTTCTTTTAAAGGGTACATGTAAGGATGGCAATGGGTCGGGTCCGGCCGGACCTGAGACCCGAACCGAGGGAAATTTTTAGACCCAAGAACCGAGATGTACTCCCTAGACCCGAACATAACCGACCCGAGAAGACCCGGACCCAAACCCACGGACCCGTGGAACCCGAATGAATTTAACAAAATACTCTAGACCACACCCAAAATTCAAATTTACACAATAACAGTACTCAAATTCACATAGTAATCCAATTATTTACAAAAAAGAACATAATATCACATTACTCAAATTTTTACAAAATATACAAATTTACAAATAATATATGAGTAGCTACGGGATAGTTTCCTTCCAAAGACTTAAATAAACATACAACAATTAGGAATATTTTATAGTTGTGCATAATTAAAAATATTTAGGTCGGGTCGAGTCGGGTCTTGGGTCGGGTCCACTGTTGAATCCAAGACCCGACTCGACTAGAGAAAGCACAACATGGACCCGACCCAGAACCGACCAAAGACCCGAACCGAGCTAAATGGGTTAGGTCCGGATCGGTTCTCGGGTCTACCGGGTTTAATTGCCATCCCTAGGTACATGTTGCTAAATTATAAGATTTCTGCATAATTCACTACCAAAAGTCCAAAACGGAATTGTAGCCTTTCGCTATTGATAAGGCCGCACTTTGTCCCATTAAAGTGGGCCTTGACCCAATATGAAACTTTTGGGCTTGGGTTAGCATAATGTAACCAAAAAATTTAGATCAATGAGCATTTTTGGTAAAAAAAAAAAACAACCATGAGATTTTTTTTTTTCTGAGTCGTAGCCAAAGAAAGGGTGGTGGGAGTCCCTGCTACGCAAATTATAAAGGAATAAAGGGGGCGGGTGGGGAATCGAACTCCCAACCCTAAGGTTGGAAGGCATGGACTTGACCGATAAGGCAAGTCCTCATCCCCATCATTTCCTTGTTATTGATATTAAGATAATATAATAATAATAATTATACTTCATATACCTCATCCGTAATTTAATGATGTTAACATTTGCATAGTAAATATTATTCATTGAGTAATTTTAATTCGACTTTTTAACACAGTTACATAAGATAAAATATAGTCAAGTGATAGATTATTAGATTCGTCTAATCACATAGTTTTAGAATATTTTCTCCATTTTTTTTTAAGGTTACACTTCTCATTTCACGAATGCCAATGCACATTTTCAACGATTAATAACTCAAATTTGGTACAAGTAAAAATTCTAAAAATTTGATATTTAAAAACTACAAGATGAGACGAATCCAACAAGATCTCACGTGGCTATATTTTGTCTTCTATAACTATAACAAAAATAGAAGTCAAAGTATTATAATGAACAGTAAAAAAGTCAAAACGTAACCTTTAAAAAAAATGGAGGGAGTATTAAACATTTATAATTTGTACTTTACATAATTTGAGATATTAATCATTAATCATTTGAATTGATTTGCGTGAAAATATGGAATATTAATATCATTAAATTACGGAGGAAGTATATAGATATTCTAAACTGCGATATCTATGTATTAAGATAAATTTAATAAGATCAAATTTAACTATATTGTTTTATACTCCCTCATTTTTCTAAATATTGCAATGGACCCACAGTGCGCGCAGTCCAGTGCGCATTTAAACCATTAACAATTCAAATTCGTTATAACTTATAAGTAAGAATTCTAAAAGTTCGATATTTAAAGACTACTCGACGAGACAAATCTAACAAGACCCCACTTGGCTATATTTTAACTTGTATAACTATGATAAATTTTTAAGTAAAAGTGCATATGTGAATAGTACCAAAATTATAAATGTTACGATTTATAAAAAAAAAATGGAGGGAGTATATGTGTAATAAAATTAATTCATAGTTGATAAATAGATTTTTCTAAAAATGTCTATTTTTTGGAAGAGTCGAAGTCATGAAAAAAAAAAGAAAAAAAAATTTGGTCCATTTCACAAGAGGCTAAAATATTTAAAATGATACATTCCCTTAATATGTATAATGTTCAATTTTCCTAAATAAGAATGTTATGTGTATAAATTAATTATTTTTAAAATTTGACTTCAAAACTTATATACTACTTCTATATATTACACTGGCACAACAATTATACAAAATAAATTTATCTAACACATTCAATATATAATTAATAATTAATACTTTTGACGACACATGAGTGTGAATATTTTTTTTAAAAAAAAATACAATAATTCTGTATATAAATCATGAGCACCCAAAGCACCTTTTCCTCGTTCGTATCTACTCTTCTTCCACAACATTTAAAAGAAAAGTGTATGGCTACTGGCTCGTGCCAATATTCTCAATAAAAGGACTTCCTGTATGCTTCATCTGTTTTCATTTGTTTTTGACGAGCCCATCTGTCACGTGGTTCAATGCATATTTTAAATCATCAAACTCAAGTTCGGTATAGGTAAAAATTCTAAAAGTTTCATATTTAAAAACTACATGATGAGACGAATCTAAGATCTCATTTGACTATATTTTAACTTGTATATTATGAAAAAACTTTAAGTAAAAATCTTTATGTGAATAGTAACAAATTATTGAATGTAATAAACATTCAAGAACGGAGGAAGTATTTCATTATGATCTTTCTTTTGAATTAAGGTCTTTTAGTATTGATTTTCTCCTCGATTAATTTATTCCAAGAAAAAAATATTATACTTATTACATGTGTTTAAATAAAATAAATTATGGCTTCACCTTTCAACTAGCATTGGGGACCCATGACACGACCCATCCCTATCACCCCTCATTTCCCTCTTCTTTTTCTCTCTTGTAAAGGGATGCTTATGTTATCATTTTTTGGAATAGCTGCTTATGTTATCATTCCTTACTTATTAAGTAAATAAATAAATAAAAAGAAATAACTATATATTTTTTTCTTTAGTAAAACGTGATCCTATTAGTGAAGCAAATTCAATAAAACAACAAGTGGTACCATAGAGAAGGGGCCATAAACTAGAGAGTTTTGATCAATTTGACACTCGTATATCGGTAAAGGTGCGTGAGAGCGCAAGTAAAAATAACTATAATCTGATCTAAAAATTAAGCTACATAATGAAGACTAAATAAAAGTAACCAACAAATATTTTTTTAAAAAATAATTATTAATTTGGTTCATTTAAAATTTGTAGCTTAAATTTAAATTCATTCATTTAATTTTCTACAAACTTTCGCCTTTCAAATTCATATCTTAACCAACATCAGTTGACTTGAGTGGATTGAGTCTCTAGTCGTTTAAACAATGTCTCGGGTTCGAGCCTTGTGTATGCAAAATTTTGCTTTAGGAGAAGCGCCCTTCATTGCCCATGTAGATTCTCGAAGGATTAGTCTTAAATCGAATGTGGTTTGTAGATACCCGGTAATTCAACAAAAAATTCATATCTTAACCAAACGTGTCTTACCCATATTTAAGTTGGCCAAACGACTATCTTATAGGTAAGTTTGTTAATGCATCCAAAAACATACTCAGAAGCAAAAGAAATTTTTATTTTGCTCCTTTGGTAAATGTAGGTGCATCTATAACCCAAATACTTCATGTAGGTAAATAAACCTTCTATTCATTTCCAAATATTGGTGTTGATTTTGGCAGTGGCGATTCCAGGATCTTAAGTCAGTGTGTGCAAACTTGGAAAAAAATTTTTACAGTAGTCGTGACATTTCTTCGAAAAATTCATAAATCTATATCTACTTCACTTAATATTTTTCAACATAAAATAATAGTGAACTATTTAACTTTCATCACCAATACAATTTTACAATTTGGATTTGACACTCTTCATCACATAAACTCTTTCAACTTATTAGCAAAGCAATGCATAATCAACATACTGGTTTTTTTCAATATTAAGATTTAAAATATTCATAAGCTTTTTTCAAATATGTAAATATATTATATACGGACATGTATATAAAAAAAAATTAACATGATTTTGAAATAAGCTTAATTAGGCTTGTAAATGGTTTAAAGTGTGGCCTATTTCTATTTATATAAATAGGTCAGGCTTAGACCTATAGCGTAAGCCTATCAAATGTTATATAGGCTAGACTCAAGTCTTAGAAAACTGAATTAGGTCTAGGTTGTTCAAATCAAATCTCGGATTAGCGTAGCCTAGCCTATTTCCATCTATATTTATTCTCGATATAAGTTCAAACTAAATGTCAAAGATGAGCTTCGGGAGGGAATTTTAAAAATAGATCTTAGTATTCGAAACATACTGTAATCACAACTACCATTTTCTCTTTTAAGAGAAATATTACTTGCGATGCATTTACTAAATATTTATATCACTAATATACATTACTAAAAGTTAATAATTTATGTAGACCATTAATTAATTAAATTATGATGACATTCAAACATACACTCCAACCAAGCTAATAGATAGATTCTTCAATACATGTTAACAAAAACTTAAATGAATAGAAACTAATTATTAATATAAAATATAATTTTATATAAATTTTTTTTTAAAAAAAAAACTTTTTCTGAAAAATGAGGGTGTTCAGTCAGCTTACCGCCTTCTACTATTCGCCACTGGATTTTGGTCCTTATTTTAAATGAGGGTGGTTGTGTATATATTTGTCAACCTTATAATATTGTGTTTCTTTCTTTATAAAAAGACTCAAAAAAACAAAATTAGAATATGCATATTTCCCAGGCAAAGTATAGTTGGGTCCCAGTCCCACCATTTTTTCCCCAGAGTTGGATCATTAACTATAACAAAAAGAAAAAAGAGATGTTATCAAAAAAGAAAAAAAAAAATTAAGTGGTGTATTCAATTCAGATTTATATGGATTTTAAAAAGTTTATGAATTTAGTTATAATTTTTAAGAGAATCCATTAAAATTTATAAAGATTTAAAATCCAAACTTTTTAAAATATGTATTGAATACACCTAGATTTTTAAACACTTTTTAAAATTTGTATTGAATACACTTAAATTTTTAAAGACTTTTTAAAATCTAAATTGAATAAACCTCAACTTTAAAAGTAAAAAAATATTCTAGAAAGTCTGGATAATACACCCTCCTAATTATACATAAAGGGGCTGTTTGGATGACAGCATATTGACCAGCATATAGCATATTGGAAGAGCATATTGTCTCACAGTTCTCTCTCCGAATCCTCTATCTGCTAGCGGATCCGCTGACTCCCAAACATCCCCAAAATGTAGTACTATAAAACATAGTTATCAAAATCGCGATCCTGATCGTAGGATCGCACGATCCTACGATCGCACGATCCTACGATCGCACGATCCTACGATCCTACCAAAGAAAAACGATCCGGATCGCCGTAGGATCGCAAATATGATAGGATCGAGGTGGGATCGGTAGGATCGTCGTAGGATCGTAGGATCGCTGCACGATCCTACTCCTTTGGGTTTTCTTTTTTTTTGGGAGAAAAATTACTTATTGTCTCTAACTTTTTGTGGTTTTGATTATGATGATGTTATTTTTGTCAATTTTGTTTAATGTATCTTTGCATATATTGAACTCAAAATTGTTGGGTTTCATGTCAGTGTTTAACTTCTATTGGATCATGAATAAGCATAAAATTAACTATCAAATTCTTGTTAAAAATTGATCTAAAATACATATTTCAATTATACATGTATTAATATATTAATAAATGTATAATTAATAAATATTAATTTTTAAAAAATATAAATAATAATTTCATAGGATCTTAAGATCCCAATTCGATCATACGAATCCGATCTTGCAAAGACAAAACCGATCCTACATAGGATCCCGATCTTGATAACCTTGCTATAAAATACTACTTCTATAAGATTGTACTTGATAAATTACATTGAATCATAGTTGTTAAGATCCCGATCCTGATCTTAAGATTTTACGATTTTACGATCACACATTTCTGAAATGATCCCGATCTTTGTAGGATCTTAAAATTAGTAAGATCCCGATCCTGATCATAGAGTGCTATGATCTTATGATCATACTTCCTCAAACGCTTCTACGATCCTACGATCATACCCTCTTAAACACATAAGTTTTTTTATAGTATTTTATTATTTGGAATCAAAATAACTTATTTTCTTTAATTTTAAACTTAAGAACCTGTATTACTTATGTATTATGTCTAAAAAATATAATATGTATGTATGTGAAAATATTTTATGTTTAATTATGATGTTTTTATACTGTATTGTACTACTAATTAACTTACAAGATTCATAAACACACGAAATAATATTTTACTTGTTAGTATCATAATTAAGTTTATCTATTATTGCAATTTCATAAGATCTTAGAATCCCGATTCAATTATTCGATCACGATCTTACAAAGAGAAAAATAAACCCATATAGGATCCGATCTTAACAACCTTGCATTGAATTGAGGTTTCTTGAAGTAAAAAAGGATGGTATTGGTAGGGTAGAACATTGAAGACAACAGTCAATACGCAAATCCAAAAATCAACCCTCCACGATTTATTATACTACTACGAATACTGACTCCGTTTATATTTTTATACACAGAAAATTCGTGTACAGGGAAAAGTTGAAAAGCCCACCTCAGAACACCAATACTTCGTAATTTTTAATTTACTTGCAGGGACATTCTTGAATGTTTTTCTTTTCTTCCTATGTCAAGAACCATGGTTCTTGATGATTATGCTGAGTGAGAAGGAATAAGGAAGTATGGGAAAGAATTGGATTCTGGGCCGCTCTCATCTGAGTTTCTATTTCGTCTTTTTAGTCTTTCTTTATGTTTGTGACTCGCAAGAAGCAGCCTTCGGCACTTACAGTATTTCCAGCTTCTCGTACGCGAACACCCGTCTGAACGCTTACGAGTGGCGCTATCTTAGAGGTGCAACTTTCAATTCAAACTTGTGAGGGGGGTTTTGTTGAATTCTTTCATATGTTAGAAATCTATCTATATTTGCCGGTGAAAGTATGCTATGTTGCAGTCTGTGTGGGGCGAGGGTTCATGATTCGATTGTTTTTGTTTTTGTGGAATTGTGAGGATTCTGAATTGTAAGGTTTCGAGGGCTCGTGTTTAAAGATTACATTCTGTATTTCCTTTAAATAGGAATTGCTTCTGGCGTTCTCACTGAATGTATTGCATTTAGATCGGTTATTGGTTTTGTGTATTCTTACTAAATAGATTGTGATTTATCTTTGCTCTTCTATGTAGTATTATAGAGTATTGAGTTTGTTGGGCTTATATGTTGGAGGGACAGGTGTTACATCTTGCTGGTGTCTTAATAAATTGTTAACATTTTACTTTTAAATCAATTCTGTAATTCGTGATATCCACTTTGCATTGCTTTGTTTCTCAGTGTTTTGAGTTTCTCATTTATGTAAAAATGCATGTCGTTATGTTTATTCTTGGTGCATACTGCACTGAAAACTTGTTTTTGTTTACCAATGATAACTACTCCTTTTTCCATTCTAAGAATCAGTGATTTTTTCGAAGACATTTGTTCTGTGGTGTACTATGGTGTCAGAGCTTCAAGTATCTTATTATTTCATTCATGTAATTTTTATTTTTATTTTTGGGAATGGAATTTGATCCATTTGTTGGTGTGATTCAATTTTTTCTTGATCAATGAGCTAATCAACTATCGGTTAATCAAACCTTGCAAATATGACCCGTAAAATTTTAATATTATTTCTTATAACTAAATTTAGGCCTCAAGTTACCTGCCTTTCTAAATTTTTAATTGTATCACTTCACTGAATTTCGTCTCAACTCGCTGGATATGTGCATATGCGATCTAAATAGCCTTTTAACTTAGTTGGGTTTAGGTAACTTGGGTACATTTCCACCCAAATTCTCCTAAGCTAGGCAAGTGAATAAAATAACAATGACTTAAGAATTTTGTAATGCTTGAAAATGGTAAGCTTCATTGTTATGCAATGCACTGTGTTCATTATCTCTGTCTCATGCAGTTGACTTGCCGCCGTGGTTTTCTTCCATGTCTTTATCCCTCCGCTCAGATGCTAACCTTGTAAGTATGAAAAGTTTTGGTGGTCATTAACAGTATGCACTGTGCCGTTGTCTAGTATAATTGCTTCCTGATTATTGTTGGTTCTTTTGGCTTTTGTCTTTTTATGATTTATTAGCTTCATTTTCTTTAGTATAATGGTCGATATGACTGCAGGATCTTGGTAACATAAAGAATGCATCTCCTAGCTCTCTGCAAATAATATGCTTCCGGGAAGGGAGCCTTCCCCTTCCGGATGTCTATAACACTTCTACAATGGGTCTTGGTAAAAGTTACTGTTTTTTAGTGTTCAATGTATATCTGTCAAAGCGAGTTAAAAGATTGCATGAACTCCTATGACTTATAGTCAAAAATATTTGTTTTCTATTACAGTGATGGATTACATGTCCAATAGTTCTTTTTCTGAGACACGAAGCCCTCAAAATTCTGAGAAATGCTATCCAATGCAGAAGAACATGTGGTTGAGAATGACAAACCAGCAGGTTTGTTTGAAGAAATATTGGTAGCTAAAATTCAACAGCATGAACTAATGCTCTGTACAGATTTCTCCAGGTACATGGTACTTTGGGATTTTTAATGGCGTTGGACAAGCAAGGACGCAGTCGAAAATGGTATTGTTTTGTGCTTGGATTCTCAATGCTGTATTTTGCTATTTGATATTACAGGTTTTTGTTGGGGGACTCTTGACTCGATAACTTTAATAAATTGATTGTTGTTACAGTTCATATTTCACTGATGCCTGATCTCAGATGCCATGAAGTTGAACAAGATTTCTAATGCAGTTCTGTTCATGTACAATCACAGATAGATCGAGGCTCAGCATTATCTTTTAGTGGCAACCTTAGTGTGGAAGGTTGCACGACCTCAATGATGTTGGGCCCATTCTGTAATCAAAGTGTTAATATGCTTTCATGCAATGTTGGCAATAACTTAAGTGGAATTGGTTTGAACACCGAGTTGTATAGCAAAATGGAACAAAATGTTCTTGCCTGCAGAAATGCCAATGGAATAGTTTGTCATGATGACGGTGAACAAAAAATCTATTTATTGGATGTAGTGGGAATTGTTGATGAGCTGCTCATTACAGTAGAAAACATGACATTTGATCAGAAACAGCCTTCAAATATTAATGGAAGCTGGTCTTTGATGTGTTATGCTAGAAATGGTGCAATTCCCCTTCTATCAGCTTACGATTTCTATGCTGATATTAGGAAAGTCCCTCTGGTTATACGCTTTCCTAAAGCTGGTCGTTGGTTTATTATTGTTCAACCAATTGACAAGTCAAACACAAGCAGGAAAGCTCAAAGTAATAGCTTGAAAGTGTGCTATTTGCTTGAATGGCAAGTGCTCCAGTGTCCTGTTGACAAGGCTGGATTAAACTGCACATTGGAAAAATACATGCTTCAGGTATGTAGTAGTAGTAGTTGTTATTTGCAAGCGTCCGTGTGTTTCTATGTTTCAGTTACAATCTTCTTTCAGAGTTTTTCCATGTTCATAGCTAAATTCTTGAGCCTGCACCTTGGTTGATGCCTTAATGTCTTCGTCTGGACATGTTCACTGGTTTCGTGGATTTATGAGTAACTTGCAAATATCAATTTCCTTTTTTGAACTGAAAAGGGTTATCTGCAGGCAGTAGTGAAGACGAACCCATCAGTCCCTTTTGAATCCAACTATATACCAATTACAGAAAGGCTCTCATCACCTTCAGCTAATTTTCATCTAGAACCCCTGATAAGCAATGTTTCTAGTGGAGAAAATAATGACGACTCTTGGACCTTCTTCCTCCTGGATATTCCATCTGGTGCCACAGGAGGAAATATCCATTTCCGTGTTACTTCCAACATTAAGATAAATTACGAAATCTATGCACGATATGGAGGATTGCCTTCTCTCAGCAGTTGGGATTACTTTTATACGAATAGGACCATCAGCAGCAATGACTCCATGTTTTTCAAGCTGTACGATTCAACTGAGAAGACAATAAGTTTTTATATGCTGTATGTAAAAGTAGGCACTTGGAGCTTTGGATTGAGACAGCTCAGTCCTGCCAATTCTACTAGTGAAACTGACGTCTCAATTTCAATAGAGAGGTGTCCACACAAATGCTCTTACCGTGGAACATGTCGATCTGTTGTAGATGCCAGTGGCCTCACATTATACAGGTTTATGCCTTACTAATTCCTTTCAAACCCTGCTATTTAAGTGTATGCCAACAAACTTATAATTTGTTCTAATGCTGTCTTTATGCCTTTTTTCCATCAGCTACTGTGTCTGTGACCGGAACCATGGAGGTTTTGACTGCAGTATTGAGATTGTCTCACATCAAGGTAACTTCTTTTCCGATAAATCAAGTTGCATGTTTGTGAGTCAATTTGTTCTTTGTATATTCAAACTTTTTAATGGGGAAATTGACTGGCTGTGTGTGCATTGGGTTACGTTTTCTGTGAGGGGTTTAGACAACTGGCTCTCGTGTTATGTACATCGATTTAATATTCTTTCTTTATTTTCTTAATAATTACTATACTACTTAGCGAAGAATGATAGCTGAAAACCATTGCAGGGCATCTTCGGCAATCAATATTCTTAATAGCATCCAATGCTGCAGCTCTTTTCCCGGCCTTTTGGGCCCTACGCAATAGGGTACCTCACCTTTCTTGATCTATCAAGCGAAAACTCCTTGATTCCGAGTTATATGTCCACTCTCTTATCTTTGTATCGTGATATTTCTCCTCAGGCATTCGCAGAATGGGTTCTTTTCACAACTAGTGGTACAGCTAGTGCTGTGTATCATGCTTGTGATGTAGGTGCCGGGTGTCTACTTACATTTCGTGTCTTACAGGTACTCTTTGTTTGCATCAGCGGCTTTCTCAGTGTTGTTGTTTCTGTATTCAATAACTCATTATTTGCTTTACAGTTCTTCGATTTCTGGCTTTCTTTCATGGCTGTTGTGAGTACTTTCATTTACTTAACGACGATCAGTGAAGCCTGGAAAAGGACAATCTTCGTAATTGTTGCACTTTTGACTGCATTCCTGGCTCAAACCAATCCCACCCGGTACTCTTTCCTTACAGCCATGGACCTTAAATTTCTAAATGAAGCATACTAACTGTAACACGATTTGCAGGTCGAAAAACATTAGCTTCGTGCTTGGCTTAGGAGCACTGGGTCTTCTACTCGGGTGGCTTATCGAGTTCTGGGCTCGTAACCGGGCCTTCTTCTCCTTCCCAAGGGAGTTCAGTTTTAATCTTCTTTACATGTAAGTTAAACATCTCTAGACATAAAAACACCAGCCCTTTCCATTACATATAGGCTTACCAATACAACACATTCTGTCGCAACCACCGCATTTGTTGAACTCAGATGGAAAAGCATCAAAGAATGGGTCCGTAATGTCATCAAGAGTCTTGTGAGACGTTTTCGTTGGGGATTCATGGCAGCAGGAGTGATCACATTGGCATTGGCTTCATTAGGCTGGAAAATGGAGACAACTTCCAACTACTGGATTTGGCACAGGTAAATGCAACATCAACCCATCCATCTTGCAATTAAAGACTCTGTTTTTTCACGGTCTTACACATTTTTCGGGGTTTATTTCTTGGTGCAGCTTGTGGCACATATTTATATACACTTCTTCCTTCTTCTTTCTCTGCTCGAAAGCAAAAGTCCGTACAGAAAGAGCTGAGACTGGAGAAACCTCCAATGGGGGCTATGAGTTAACTCATCAGAATTCACTCAACGGTCACCAGCATTCACAGGGATGACAGAATCTTGGTGGATTTTTCTTAGTTTTAGGACAGTTTTTTTTTTTTTTTTTTTTTTTTTTTTTTTTCCCCTTCCCCCCGCCCCCCCCCTACAGATAGACAGGAATAGGTTTGGCAACAATAATGTTATGTTACTCCATGTTGTATCATTAGTGGGATTCATTCAACCAGTTAAGAAAGCACACTGGTTGTGATGATGGCTTATATGTATATGTACATGTATTTATGCGTATGTCTCTAATTTTGGTCTAAAGGGGAATGAGTGTTGATGGTAATAAACTAAAAACTTCGGATTTTAGTCAAGATGGGTTTGGCTTACTTTGATTGAAATAAGTTCATGATTTCCATTCTGTTTCAATTTTAGGATAAATGTTAAAATTATGCTACCAACTAACTGTGTTCTTTAGCTAAATCAAATACTACTACATAATTCAACTTTATATACATTGCACCCCATCCAAGTAGTGTAGTACTACTGTATGATACTTTCTCAGTTTGGTTTTATTTGTATTTGTTACTATTCACACACTTTGATTTACAGCCAAATGTAATCTTGTCACATTCGTCTCGTATTATAATTTTTAAATATTAATTTTATAAAATTTTTATTTGTACTGAACTTGAGTTATTTTAAAAATGTACGTTAAACTGCATGCACTGTCGTAGACAATAAATAAAAAGCGAGTTAATAGTTAATTTAGGCCATAACAAGTAGTCATTTCCACTTTTGAGCCATAACAAGTTTGAGTTATGATTTTAGGCCATAACAAACCACTTTTGTTCAATTTTGGGCCATTTAGACCTTTTAAAATAATAATTGAGCCCACCTACTTTCCTTTATTATATTTTGACCCCATCAGTTGACTTATCAACTTTTGCCCTTTTACACTTTGACCCCAAACTTTAGATTTTTCATTAAATTTAATCCAATAACCGCCCATCATGCTTCCGATAATTAAATTAAGCACTAAACTTCATACCTTGGCTTTGACCGCCTTGCTGCCGGGTTTCCTAAGCTCCGGGATTTTACGGACTTCCTCCAACCACGCAGCCGCGACCGATGGTTCACCGATTCTTGGCTCCTTCAGCAACAAACAGCACAGTCCTATTTCGTTTCCTACCTTAGGACGTATCAAGATATGAATAAAGGGTTTTAATTATATTATCGGGATATTTGGGATATTTGGAAGCCTGGATTTTACTGAAGAAATATTAAAAATATTATTTAAACATAATTTCCCCTAACGGAGAAGACAGACACTTAGTTCCTCATGGAGGATACAAGACTCTTGGGGGAATACCCCATACTTTTACAGACTTGAAAGGAAATATGCAGAAAGAGAAATATTACAAATACTTTGAAGAGTTGGGAGGAATTTTCGATGCCTTCCATCTGCTTCAAACTCCTTTATTTATAGGCGCCCGCGGACTTCAGCCCCGGATTCCAATCTTCCTCTAAATCCTTGTGACGTCACTGCGTTCGTCACTTGGCCTTAATTTCCACCGGCTACATCATTGTCCTTTTTTTGAATTATTGCGTTAGGTGACTTTTGTCAACTTTCCACCTTCTCTTGTCGGCCACTTTCTGCCAGCCACTCTGCCCTTCTTTGTCGGCTTTTAATTATGAGTGTTGCCGACACCTCTTTTTCTTTTACATCCAGCTAATCTTACTTTGGCTTGTGAAAGTTTTTTGGACGTTTCTTCCCTTTTGTCCTGTTCGGGTCCGGATTTTTTCTGGGTTACCCGGATCTTTGTGCCGAATAGGGGTTTCTCCTGCTCTGCACAATATGGGCATATGTGGTTATCCCATTGGCCAACATGCATCATATTGCATGCCTTTTTTCTGGTAGACTCGGTTGCTGGCAACTTGTTTTCCCAGATGAGTAACCTCTTCTTCTCAAATGAGGTTTCCGCAAACTCTGTGTTTTTCCCTGTTAAAGAATTAACCAGGAACGATCCATTTAAATTGTTTGAGAATATTTTAAACGGATATTTAACCTTTTCCATCTCGGTGAGACAGACCCAGAATCCCCATGCTCGTCGGGTGGAGATTTCATCTTCGCTGATTGAAGATACCAATGGTGCCTTCTCATCCATAGACTTAACTCTGTTGAAAGCAATCATATCAGGTCTCTGTAATTTAATAAATTGAAAGACCGGATAAGAACCTTTTCCGACTATCTCTGGTGCCGCTGAAATGAACTTAAGCTCCAGAATATCTCCTCTTTGCAGGTGCGGGTTGTTCTGCCATGATTCGTGCACCGCACTACTTATCCATCCCGGAAGTTTTTCGATTTCCGGAAACCCTGGTGATGTAGTATGAACAGATGCTAATGCTCCAAAGTCATACCACTTCCGAACTTCTTCTGGTTTCGATCCTTCGAGCATCCATACCCTGTTGTATCTTCCGGATGTCTCGATTACTGTTTTGCTAGGGTTAATTCCCTTTTTGGAAACCAGTTGTTCCCATTTTCCTTGGTAGTCCAGCCAGGCAGTAGATAGGACCTTCTCATCTGAATTAACCTTAGAGGTGCCTGTCATTGGCCTAAGGTTAATTTCTTCCTCTTTCACCCCAGAGGCAGTGGGTTGACTTGAGCTTTCGGAAATGTGACTTTCCTCTTGCTCAACATTTTTGTCGGTATCCGACAATGGTTCCTTTGAAGCAGTGCTTGAATCTGCTTCTTCATATGTGACCACTTTAGCTTTTTGGGCACATTTCTCTTTGTTTACCAGGGAAGCTGACGCTTTCCTGATTGGCTCTAATACTGTTTCCCATAGTGCTGTCATTGCTATATGGGAGGTTCGTATATTGTTGCGGACCATGTCCACATCGCTCTGTTGTATTTGGCCAGCTGCTCGTGCATTGATCTCGAGCTGTCCAAAATGCTTTGATAGCTCCTCTAGGTTTTCTCTGAGGTGCCTGAATCTCGTAATGATGGAATCAGCTTCAAATGCTTCCATCTCTCGTCAAGAAATCTGCAAGAACATTTTCATGAGATTTTATAACATCAATATCATAAGTATAATATTGACATTCAGCTTGCCATCTGATAATACGAGTTTTTTCAATTTTTGATTCAAGTTTATTTTTTAAAAAAACCCTAACATTAGTATTATCAACTTTTAATACAAATTTCTTTGCAAGTAAGAATAAAGGCCATTTTTTAAATGTTTTCCATACTGCAAAGAATTCCTTCTCGTTAATATGCCAAAGTTTGGCTTGTTGTTCAGTGAACAACCCTCCTGTGTATCTACAAGGTTCTTGACCCGTAGTTGTTTTTCTCATGAGCACTCCTGCCCATCGAAAATCATTGGCGTCTGTGTAGACTACCAGCTCATCCTCATCCTGAGGTATCGCGAGTTTTGGCAAGCTATTACAGACTTGCTTTAGTTCACGAATTCTCTTGGTATGGATTTCTTCCCATTTCCATCTAGAGCTTTCAGTCTCTTTCAGGAGTGGTCTAAAATCCTTTCTATATTTTGCAAGGTCTTTAATAAACATACCCGCAAAATTTACAACTCCTAAGAAACTCTGAAGTTGTTTCTTGTCTTTTAATATATCAGGAAAATTGTGGATTTTCTCCACAATGTGTTCCTGTAACTCTATTCCTACTTCATCAATTTGAACTCCTAAGAATTCAATTTTGTTAGCAGCGATAGTGGCCTTTTTCTCAGAGAGAACTAGACCTTCCCTGTGACATGCATCAGAAAATATTTCAAGATGTTTAATATGCTCTTTAATATTTCGAGATGCAATCAGAATGTCATCTATGTAGACGAACATAAACTCTAGATAATCCTTAAATAGATTATCCATCTTTCTTTGGAATATCTGAGGGGCATTAGAAAGCCCCATTGGCATAACATTCCAAATATATTGCCCTTGTGGGGTGGAGAATGCTGTGAATTTCTTCGACTCATTCTCCATCTTAATCTGATAGAAACCAGATTTGCAATCAAATTTAGAAAACACTTTAGCACCTTTGATGCAATCAATTAAGTGTTCTCTACTCGGAATGTAATAACCATCAAACTGTATTATTTTGTTAATACCTTGATAGTTTATTACCAACCTGGGTTTACCTCTCTTTATTTCACCGTGGTTTCTTACCAAGAATCCAGGGCTACTATAAGCTGAGACTCCAGGCTCGATGAGTTTAAGATCAATATGCTCCTTGATAATTTGCTGCATATCTTTCTTATCCTGCATATTCATTAAGATGGGTTTGTATCGAACATACTCATATTTATATTGTTCTTTTACCTGTAGAGTGGCTTCGATCTTGTTTTTATCCCACCATGCCAGAGGATCCTCGTTAAAGTTTCTCTGGATAAGTCTTTTGACATTTTCGAGGGACAATTTAGTTTCCCCATCAATGTCTAGTGAAGTTATATTTAATGACTTCATTTCCTGCATTGCTTCTTTGAGGTTTATAATTTCCTCAATAGAAGCTTCATCAAATCCTTGCTGTCTAAAAGACAACAAAGCCTCACCAAACTTTCTTTTATCCTGCATTTTTGGATGGGTTAGTTTGGCATCATTATCACCACGTTTGCTGCGAAATAATATAGGCATTAACCTGTTGAATGCCTTTTCCCTGCGCAACACCTGTATCTCATTTCCACAACTTGTGGTAAATATTAACAAATTTCTTTTGTTATCTTGAACATATTTTGTAAAGGATTGTATAAAATTGTTTCCTAACAAAATATCCGCTCCTGTGTCATGAAAGTAAATAGGAGGCGTTTTTACCTTATACCAAGGTGTACCAAATGCTCCTCCAATCATGATATTGGCTTGTCGAATACCCTTATTTAGTACTAAGATTTTTTGGGAAAAATCTCTTCCTGCAATAATGGGTAATGATTCCATAGCTTCGCTAGGGAAAACTCCTGGTTTTGCCGTGCAAATACCTGATCCTGAATCAATATAAGCTGCGAAATATTCTGACTTATATTCTTCATATATTATCCCTACTGAGATATAAATGGAGAATGGACTTGTCATTTAATTCTGATGGTGTGACCCTTCAGATTAAATTCTATACCATTATCCTTTCTTACCCATGGTTTATGATTTTCGAGAAAACTTAATCCCAAAATCATAACCCCATTGTCTTTTCCGGCGGTGCCTAAGACTCTGATCTCGTGTCCTGCAATTTCAATTGTTCCTTCATAGGTTCCAATTGATGGCTGCTGCAAGTAGTATAAGTCATCACATGGAAAACGGTTAATCTTTTCAGTGATGTCGAATATTACTCGTATTTCTTTCCATCCTTCAGGGCATTTTATCTTTATATTATCTACCCCAATGGATTGAGGAGTTAGATCTTTGATGAACTCCTTCCCTTTATATGCCATAATTCTGTCTTCCGAAAAAGACATACGGCTTGCGTACTCAATTCTAGCACTCGTTGATCTGTCTAGAATTGGATGATCTCTTATTTATATGTCTACTCCTCCTAACCTTGGAATTTGGGTAGGATTTGGAGTCATGACTTTAGCAAATTCCTTGAAAATTCTAGGAATTTCTATATATTCTTTCCTGAGAAATAAGTCAGAATGATGACTATTGGGAAGTGCATAAGAGATTCTATAAGTTATAGAATATGGTCTGTTCCCTTCTTTCATCAAATCTTTTCTTTTAAAATCCTGATGAAGGGTTAGAACTCTACTAAAATCTTGGTCAGCTAAGTTATAGGAAATTCTGGGATGTATGTCAAACATTAATTTCCCACCATAGTTCCAAGAAGACCATCTCTAAGGTTATTGATTCTTCTATCAGTGACTGATAGATGCAATTCAGAATCAATGCCTTCTTTGAAGGTTGCCTTAATTACTACTTCAATGGCTCCTATGTGGATCCATTTCATAGTAATGGCGATTTCCTCCTTCATTCTGCTTAATTCCTCAAGAATTTATTCTTTAGGAATTAATTGCATATCCATAACATTACAGGTAAGTTCCATAGGAATTGCAAACTCACCTGCACTTACCTTGTAGATGATGTTATGTCTTCTCTGGTTGAGTCCCATTTGGTTAAGAACTCGTCCAATCCCGCCAATTCTGAATCCGTCATATGGGCTGAGGTTGGAATCTTGTCGCATTATTCTTTCCATGGTTCGATTCGAGATCGTCATCCTTGAAAAGAATCCAGACAGGTTTTCAGTGGTCTGAATCCTGTCTTCTTCAGTCAGACTCGGTTGAAGATCCATCTGAATATGAGTCCGAGTCACTTCTTAATTCTTCCTCGTAGATGCTTTCATCCGAGGGGATGTCCTCAAACTGATAGACTGGTACCAGCTTTCCATGGTAGACTGCTTCCACGATATCCTCCGTGGCTTCGTACATTCGTACCTCACGATTCTGAGGGCAATCGGGTGAGATATGACCTCTGGCTCCGCACTTCCAACAGTTGCAGTCCTTGAAACTTTCGTTGGCTTGGGTATGGGCTCGTCTGAATGTTCTCTTGGACGTCATTCTCCCCGTGCTCCTTGCTGCTGAGCTAGTTGAACCTTGGGATGAACTCTTCGCCGTTCCCGTTCTTTGTCCATTTTTGTATGATCTGGCCTTGCTCTTGGACCACCATGCTCTTCTTCTTCGGAATGGAGGTCTTCTGAAACTCCTACTGTATGAGCCCCGACTCTTCTTCTTTTTCCTCTTTTCTCCTGATTCTCCTATAATTGTTGGAAAATCGTTATTTTCACAGCAAAGAGGAGTTCTTTTTATTTTACCTCTTAGTCTCTTGATGTTCTTTTGGGCTGCTGCCTGTTGACACCATTCTCTGAGTTTATCCTTTAAGAAGGACATTCTTCGAGCTATTGAGTCCACTGTACCAGAAGGTACTGTGTACGATTGGATCAACATTTCTCTCCATGGGCTGCAGATCTTTGCAAAGAACATGGGACATGCTACTTCAGCTGTCATTTCGCTCCGAAAATAGTATTTACGAAACCAGTAGATGTATTCGTCTACTGCACAAATACTTCTTAACTCCATACCCAATAATGCTTGGGTATAGACCTTGATTTTTTCGGTTCTCTGTTCTTCAAAATACCCATCTCCTACAAAATGAGTTTTGAATAAGAGGCCAAATCTTTCACAGATTGTGCTTTTGGATTCTCCCTCGAGTATTTGCTCTTTTAAAGCAGTCGTGGAGTTTTTCCAGCCCAGCTTTGCCGATCCTTCGAGACTCAGCTCTATTAATCTGACAACGTTTTCTTTATCGAGTTCCAGGGTAGTTGCTGCAATCTTCATTGAAGCTACCCATTCATCGATCAGGTCTTCGATGTTTCGGAAGTCGATAACGTCGAGGTTTAGTGTTATGCCATATGGATTTAATGGTTGTAACATCGTCTTGGCCCACGGTGTGGATTCTGGTGCTCTACTTGGGTTCCGTCCTGGGTTTCGTCTTGCATTGAGATGCACCTCAGGATACCTGTTCATGTAGAAGTCTGTACTCTCTCTCATTGGAACATCAGGCGGTCCATCGTGGGTCACGTTGGATCCTGATCCTTCCGTATAACCCAATTGAAGGACTTCATTGGGTTTTACATTAACCAGATCCATAATCCCAAGTTGGGAAAATGATTCTGCTAATTCTTGTAGATCTGATAGATCTGCCCTGGAAACACTCATTCGACTGTTTTCAGGAGATCGATCATAAGCTCTTCTTGTGATTTCTGCTTTGGAACCATAGTTGCTTTACCCTTTTGATGTAAAGCTTGTACTGGTCCGAATGCATCTCTAATATTGGCTTGGTTATTCTTGGAAGATCCAGGAATATCCTTCTGCCTTTTCTTGATATCCGAAATGTCAAATTTCAGATTCAAAATTTCTTTCTTTAGATCTTGAAATACTTTCAAGATCTCATCTGTTGTCTGATTCAAGTTATCTATTTTCCCAGGTATAATTAATACCCGGTTACCAAAATCTAGAATCGTCTTTTGGATTTCTCTTAAGTCTTTTGATAACTTAGAGCTATCCGGATCAATTTCTTTCCAGTCCGTTCCTCTCATTTTTAGGAAAGAAACTGATTTTGATAATATCTTGTCCATGGGACAAGTTCAAGAAATTCCTTTGGAATTTTCTATTTTTTATTTCCAAAATTTGGAAATAACTTGTGGGTTTCAAATTAATTGAATCCATTAAATAATTAAATCTTCTCCATTAAGAAATAAAATATTATAAATAATATAATTAATATGTTCTTCAATAAAACCTAGGCTCTGATACCAATTTTCAAGCGCATTGGGTGTCATTTATATAATGAAAAATTAAGTATATTGAGAAAGGACTAAAGTAAATAAAGTCAAACTTCCTTGGGTATGAGTGAAATAAAGAAAAAGTTGTTGGATTCCTTTATTAATTTCAAATTGGTCCTATGGCCTAAATTTTACAAAACTGTGTTTGTTATGACCTGTTTTCATAATTGGAACTTGTTATGGCCTAAAAGCGGAATAGCCTCCTTGTTATGGCCCTTTTTAACATTTAACCCATAAAAAGCAGAAGTATATATATATTTTTTTGGATTAGCCAATGGCGTGAAAAGCAGAAGTATATGAGATGTAGCACATTGCTCAATAAGTCAAAGGCACTATTTTCCCACTTGTACCAAATACTCTTAACATTTACTACCGGCTTTGCAAGAAATTCCAAGGTTGGTACTTTTAGTTGGCCAAACCTTAAAAGGAAGAAAACAGCAAGAATGGAGTTTTGTAAATTATTTTTGGTGAGTTGTCTGGGTGACTATCGAGTTGACAACTCACATAATTAAATATTTTTATTCATATATATATATATATTTATATTTATATTTAATAATTAAATATATTGAAATTTTACCCTTAATTAAACCTAATTTTAAAAAAATGTGCAGTGAGTTGACAATCATTAGATCGCTCTATTATTTTCATTATTTTTTACATATTTTATACTTTTAAGACTAAAGTGGAATAGCAGCAAGTCACTTTTAAATCTTTTTGCATGCCCTTCCTTTTATAAATACTTCCTCTATTATTAGATAATTGATCCATTTGCATAGTAGTTACTATTCATTAACTAACTTTGATCAATTTTTTTTAGCATGGTTATATAAGATAAAACATAGTCAAATGAGATTTTGCTAGATTCATCTAATTACGTAGTTTTATAATATTATTTTTTTATAATTTTTATTTATGTATAATTTGAGTTATTGACATTTAAAAATGTGTATTGGACTACGTGAAATGCAGGATGGGTGTATTTAAAAAAGAACAGAGGAAGTATACATTATTCTTAAAAGTTACCAGACCCAAACAAAGGAATTACCTTCATATCATACATATAAATTTGGAGTAATTTCTAATAATGATGGCAATGGACTAGATTTGGATAAAAGTTTTATAAGATTTAAAGCTTATTTTTATTTAAAAATTCAGTAGGTTAAGACCTGATGTAAAATGTAATCCATTGGGTTCGAAACCGATTGGGTCCACTTTAGATTCTGGTAAATTCTCTGGATTTAATTAGTCGTAGTAAGAATTATTGTTAAAATTTCAACATACATCTAGAAAGTCAAATCTCTTCCCCTAAAAATTGAAATTAAATCATTTATTTTCACGTTCAAGTAGTACTGGGCTAATTACTTAAATGTCCCAGTATAAAACAGGATCTCAAGTCTCAAGTATGAACTGTTTGAATCTCTTACAAGGGAATCCAAGATTGCCTGTCTGCCATAACATCCTCACTCCAAACTTTTCTATATTCAGTTCCAGTCACTCCTTTTACCAAACTACCCTCACACAATGCCAACCCCAGTAAAAAACACCATCATTGTAGGGGTAAGTGTGTAATTTTCACCAAGCCTGACATCCACTTTTGTTCCTGTCCGTGAGTGACAGCTTTTTAAGATATCCAAAAATTAAATAAATACTGTAATTAGATTAGAAAAAGGAACAGCCACTGTTCTAGCTGCTTGCTGGCTCCTGCTCCTACCTTCGCTTCACCTCTGCAATATCAACAACAAAATTCGCCTAAATTCTTCTGTAGTCCCAATTCAGCAAAACTTTTAATCCCTACAATGCTATTGCACTTCGGTTTGCGCCCACAATGTCGATGGATTACTTTACCCTAATTTTTCTTCTCATTTCCCCCTTTTCATACTGTTTTCTAACCCAAGCTACTCCAGAGTCGCTAATTGAAACCCAGAAATTTGGAAACTTGTCGAAGTTTCGTGAAGGGGCGATCTGGGGGAGCGTAAATTTGGAATCTTTGCGGAGATCTAAAGTGATAATCAGCGGGAACGACTCAATTACGAGCGCGAACAGGACTTTCCGGCTAGGGTTCTTCGCCCCAAATGATGGATTCAGTTGGTATTTAGGGATTTGGTACGCTTCAATTCCCATTCGGACAGTCGTCTGGGTTGCGAACCGCGAAACCCCCGTCCAGAATCTGTCCTCGGCCAGCGCAGAGATCACCGGCGACGGGAAATTCGCCGTGGTGGACGAAGCTTCCAGAACGATTCTGTGGCAAACCAGCAACGAGAGAAAAGCAAGCGATGTGATTCTTCTGGAGCAGGGAGACTTGGTTCTTCTCAGCAACGACGGCAGAATCGTGTGGCGGAGCTTTGATTTCCCAACCGACACGTGGCTTCCGGGCATGAACCTGACCGCTGATAGGCGGCTGACTGCCTGGAAGAGCTCCATTGATCCATCCCCTGGAAGGTACTCTCTCAGACTGAATCCTCCATCTTACGGTGAAATTGCTCTTTTTTACACTAGTGACAGCGGTGATGCGCATCCGTATTGGGACACTGGTAATTGGAAAGGGGAATCTTTCGAAGGTGTTCCCGAAATGACCATCCCTTACATATATAGGTTCGAATTCTTAAAACCCTTTACACCAATGGCGACATTCGGCTACTCCGAGGTCCCATTGGAAAGCGGCGTGAAGCCTCCTTTAACCAGGTTCATGGTGGACCACACGGGGCAGCTGAAACAGTTCACTTGGTCCCAACAGAGCGAGTTCTGGAACATGTTCTGGTCGCAGCCCGAAAACGTTTGTAGAGTATACGCATTGTGTGGGAATTTGGGGGTTTGTATCGATGGTTCAACGATGAACCCCTGCCGGTGTTTGGAGGGGTTTAGGGCAGCGGACGGTGCATCATGGGATAAGGAGGATTTTTCAGGGGGTTGCGGGAGGGAGGACATTAAAACTTGTAGTGGGAAAGACAGGTTTGAGGAAATCGGAGCTGTTATTTACGAAAGAACGACGACTGATGTATCCTTTACTGGGAGCAGGAGCGAGTGTGAGAGCACGTGTTTGAGGAATTGTTCTTGCATCGGATTGCATCACAATTCGGACAACAGTGTGTGCAAGAATTTGTACGGTTCCCTTCTGAACCTGCGAAATGTTACTGCGGATAGTAGCACTATTAGGGATAAGCTGTATGTAAGAGTGCCGCCGGATAGAGCCGGAGCCAAAGCGAGGAGCAGAAAGACTCGATTTTTCATTGCTGTGATCTGTGGGATTCTGGTGATTCTAAGCATTGCGACTATGAATCTGTTGTATTTGATGAAGCGAAAGGTTAGGAGAAGGAAAGGGAAAGAAGATGGCATCTTTCAAGTAACGAATTTGCGCGTGTTTTCTTACAAGGAGCTTCATGCTGCGACTAGAGGGTTCTCTGAGAAGCTCGGACACGGTGGATTTGGGGCCGTTTTCCGCGGCGTGTTGTCGGATTCAGCCGTGGTGGCTGTGAAGAGGCTCGAAAGGCCAGGCGGTGGCGAAAAGGAATTTCGCGCCGAGGTTTGTACCATTGGGAACATTCAGCACGTTCATCTGGTTCGATTACGAGGTTTTTGCTGCGAAAGCTCGCACCGCCTCCTGGTCTACGACTGTATGCCGAACGGGCCTCTCAGCACGTACTTAAGACACGGCGGTCAGTGCCTGAGTTGGGATGTAAGGTTCCGTGTCGCGGTCGGGACAGCACGCGGGATTGCGTATCTGCACGAGGAGTGTCGAAACCGCATTATACATTGCGATATCAAGCCGGAGAACATTTTACTGGACGAGGATTTCTCTGCCAAAGTCTCGGATTTTGGCCTGGCGAAGCTCGTCGGCAGGGACTTTAGCCGTGTGCTGGCGACAATGCGGGGCACTTGGGGATATGTGGCGCCGGAATGGATCTCCGGCGTGGCGATCACCACCAAGGCCGATGTCTACAGCTATGGAATGACTCTGCTGGAACTAATAGGCGGCAGGCGCAATGTGGAGGGGCCCGGGCCGCCATCCGGGGGCGGGACGTGCGAGACGGATAATAAGTGGTTCTTCCCACCGTGGGCTGCGTGCCAGATCATCGAGGGGAACGTTGCGGCCGTGGTCGATGAGCGCCTTGGCGGCGCGTACAATCGGACGGAGGCGGAGAGGGTGGCGCTGGTGGCTGTATGGTGCATCCAGGACGACGAATCGACCCGGCCTACGATGGGGATGGTGGTGAAAATGCTGGAAGGCGTCGTGGAGGTGAGCGTGCCGCCGCCTCCAAAGCTGCTGCAGGCGTTGGTCTCCGGCGAGTCGTTCCGTGGTGTGGGAAGGGCTCGGCCGGAGGATGCCGGCAGCGGCGGCGATGATAATCTGTCGGTGTCCATGGACTCTTTCGGGACGTCCAGACAGTCCCCTGTAATTTCCCTGGATTCAGCTTACCCGTGACTATTGCAGCTTGTTGCAGTTGCAATTTTTTTGTTGCCCATATTTCAGTTTGTGGTTTGTTTGTCGATTGGAATGAAAATCGATCAAGTAGTCATCACTCCAAAACCCATTCATGTTTCACTGTGATTGGGATTTTTGTGAATGAATTTAATTATTCGGGTGTCATCCCAAGAATTCTGCTGCCAAAACACTATCATATGTAACATTCACACAGAAACTAAACAACCAAGGATCATACAATACACTTCTTAAAATTGATGAATTTTTTGAGTGAAAACTAAGTGGAATGAGGATCATAAGTCATAAATATAAACTCTAACACTATGAGTTTGCATCTAGAATATGCCTAAAATTTTCGATCCTGACAGTGACTTAGGGCAACTCCAGCAGCTACGGGGTTATAATGGTAGACTGGAAAATGCAGGTCAAGACCTCTCCAACAATAGTCATCAAACGGCAGACTGGACACCATTTTCCTGTCCAATGAACAGTGCCCCGCCAATTGTAGCGGGGCACTGTAGCAACGCTATTTTTTTTTCTTTTTTTTTTTTTTATTTTCTTCTACTTCTATTATTTAAAGTATTTCACTAGTTTTTTTTATTATATTAAATTTTATTTTAATAATTACAAGTATTAAATTTTATTTTTATTTTTAAATAAATTTTATATCAAAACTTTTTATTTTTATTGATTAAATTTTAACTTAAACAATTAAAACTAAGAAAAATATAAAATTTAATAAAACTTTAGTTATAATTTTTTTTAGGTAAACAGTGATACTCATGTGTCGGCAAATGTGTGTGGGAGCCCAAATCACACAATTTTAAGTGGTGTGGGTTTTTGAGAATTTTCCGTTAATATATATACTCCTACAATATATTACATCTATTTTCTTAAAACTGCAACATTCATCATAGGGGTGGGCACGGTTCGGATAATCGAGTTTTTTCAGGTATTTGCTAACCGAACCGAACCGAGCAAATATTTGAAGTTGCGAACCGAAACTGAACCGAAAAAATCGGTTAACCGAAATTTCGGTTAACCGAAAAAAATCCTACTATTTGCGGATTACTCGAACCGAACCGAAAAATCCTACTTTTCAGGTATTTTCATTTTAGTAATATTTATCTATTATCCAATAAGCAAAATAAAAAATTAACTAACCCCAAACCAAAAACCCAGCCCAAAAACCAGATAGCCCAATCCTAAAGCCCAAGAGAACAAAACCCTAACCCTAAACCTAATTCTGTCCGCTGCCGCCGCCACCGCCGCCGGCGACGCCACCTTCGCCATCTCGCCACCACCATAGCACCACTCCCACCACCCAAATCCTCCATCCCGCCTTCGTCCGTCACCCCCCACTGCCGCCATCAACAACCACCACCACCTTCTCCATCCCATTGCGCCTCCACCTCTGCGGACCTCCCTCTCGAAACCATCCTCCGACCTGCGGTCACCACTCTACCTCTGCCGCCCTTCTTACCCATTCCTTCATCCTCAACCCACCAAACAAAACAAAAACAAGACCAAAACAGAAAAGAAAGAGAAAAGAGAGGAAAAAGGAGAGCCGACGCGCACCACCGCCACCATCGAGCAGTCGCGGCCACCGTTCGTTGCCTCTATCATCAAATCTGACCACAGCCTCACCACCATAGATCGACGCCACCACCACAATCCCCCATTCATTCATATCCTCAACAAGATTCAGATCCGAACAACAAACAACACGCAGTCACCAACCATTCCATTTTCTTGAGTTCACCAAAACCCAATCGAACAAAAAAAAAGGAGAAGAAGAAGGAAGCGGAAGAGGTTGAGAATAAAGACGCTGCAGACCGCCGCCTGCCGTTCCGTCGTCGCCTCCTTACACCACCCATCGGAGCTGCCATGAGGGGAAAAAGAGAGTGGGAGAGAGAGCGAACGAAAGGGAGGATAGAAAAGATTGAGCGCATACCTGCTCTCCAAAAGGTGGGAATGGGAACAAATAATAATAATATAATAGAAGTATGGTTCAAAAGGTTGGAATGGGGAAAAGAGTGCGCAGACCTGCTCATAAATAAATATAATAATATATAAAAATTAAAATTTATAAAAATATACGGTTCGATTCGGTTAACCGGGGTAAAATTTTGTAAAAACCGAAACCGAACCGAACCGAACAAATACCTGTGTTCAGGTATTTGTAACCGAACCGAGCACCCCGGTTAACCGAAAATTCGGTTCAGTTTCGATTCGGATCAGCGGTTCAACGGTTCGGTTCGAATTTTTTGCCCACCCCTAATTCATCATCAGCACACAATCCAATGCATATCTTTGTCGATTAATAACTTATATTTGTATAAAAAAGATTATAAAAAATTGATGTTCTAAATTTAAAGATAAGACGAATTCAACAAGAACCTACTTGACTATGTTTTTTCTTATATAACTATGATAAAAATTTAAAACAAAGTTGAATAATGAACAAATAGAAAAAAAGTAAAGCATTTCAGTTCACAAGAACGGAGGAAGTACTACATTAATTTGATAGATAAAAGTTAAATGAAAAGGAATCAAAATGGAATATTCTTAAATAGAAGAAAATTTAGAGTTAATTGTTGTAGATGAAAAGTGAAAAACTGTAAACTGGACTGGAGAATAGAGTAGAGTTGACTGTAAAATAGAGTTTATTACTGGAGATGGCCTTAGCCACCCCTAATTATGGATCTATATCTAGGTTCACAATTGTTCCAAAAAGATTCAATCCCACCTCCAATAAATAGTAGTAGTAGTAATTAATTATGTCAGGTTGCAACTTTAACAAATAATGTGTGTTGATGTCTAATCACTAGTTAAGTGTTCCAAAAATAAAACCCACCGCTTGGTGTCTCCCTATTTTCTGTTGTTTATAAATGTATATACATGAAGTATAATATTTGGCTGAGGAAAGGATATATTGACATGTTCCTATTGAAATGGAGCCAATATGTGCTTGGATTTAATTATAGATAGCAAATTTGTCCGATAGTTTAGATATTTAATTGTGTTAACACAGGTGGATGAATCTTTTTTGTAGTCCTTGATGAATGATGATGTAGAATTTGGTCACTAGTGATAATTGTGATGGGCAAGTAAACCATACAAAAGTAGGTTCATTATTCTATTTTGTTCCACTTGATTCCTTTTTAATCCATATGCTTATTCTTTTCCAAATTTGATCAGTATATATGAATGTATATACATATAGTATTTATTTTTTCTTTTTTATTTTTTTTATTTTTATTTTACCTACAACTAACGGGTCTGTTAATAATTTGCCCCTAGTTCTTTTAAGTCATCCAAATTCGGTCAAATTCCATTAGCTTAGCCTCCTTCACAAATGTTAAAGTTGGAATTTGCTTTTGGTGGTTGAAAATGATACTCTTTTCTTTTTTCCCCAATGGTTAATTATTAAATGAAAGCATTTATGCTTACCCACTTGTCAAGCTTATTCTTAACATTTCTTCATTTTATAAATTATTGTTACTATTATAAATTTATAGTATATGCAGTTCCCTTGCCTGTTCTTCAAAGCAATCATTTATAGCATCATGAAACTTAGTATTTATATAGTTTGTGTTACGTGTACATGCATCTTAGATGCATGCATGTGGATGCTCTTACTTAACTACTAAGTCTTGGATGAGAAAACGGAATTGACTTTGTCCACATGAAATCCTATCTTGTAAATGTGGCGGTAGTAGTGTTTTCCTTTGCCTATAAATACTTGTATCACTCTAGTCTTTCAAAAATGAATGAGATCACATCATCCCAACTCTGTTTGCTCTCTGTGTTGTTTCGTATCTTGTTCATTTTCTTTTCTTGTGTAATTGAGCAGTACACACACACTAAGCCATACAGTATAAAGTCATATACCTATATATAATTGAGCTGTAGTTATTATTATAACACGTTATCAGCACGACTGCTGTTGGAATTTCCATTCCTATCCAAGTTCCGTCCGAGTGCTGTTGGCGTTTGCCGTTCCTGTCGAGGTTCCGTTCGAGTTTTGTTAGAATTCCAGTTCATACCGGGGTTGTGCCAAAATTTTCCAAATTCACAAAGAAAAATCAGTTAGATATGGATGCCAAACAAAACAAAACAGAGGATAACATATGTCTCATTGACAGTGCTACTACACATAGCATTTTAAAAGGCAAAAGTCATTTTTCTCACCTGAAGATGAGGGAAACTACTGTTAGCACTATTGGTGGTATTTCAAATGTGATTCAAGGCTCTGGAAGAGCTATCATCTTTCTCCCAAAAGGGACAAAAATAGTGATTGAAAATGCCCTATTTTCGACAAAGGCTCGAAGAAACTTGTTAAGTTTTCATGATATTCGAAAGAATGGGTATCACATTGAAACAATAAATGTTGAAAATATGGAGTATCTTTTGATTACTCAAGTTGTTAATGGAAAGAAATCCATCAAAGAAAAATTGCCATCATTATCCTCTGGCTTATACTATGCAAAGCTAAGTGCCGCTGAAACACATCATCTAATAGACCTAAAGTCTACTAGTAATTTTATTACTTGGCACGATCGACTTGGGCATCCTGGCAGCGTAATGCTGAGACGAATAATTGAAAATTCAAATGGTCATTCCTTGAATAATCAAAGGATATTGAATTCAAATGATTTCACTTGTGCTGCTTGCTCTCAAGGCAAATTGATAACAAGGCCATCTCCAGCCAAAGTGGGAACTGAATCTCCTGCATTTCTTGAAAGAATTCATGGCGATATATGTGGGCCTGTAGATCCACCATGTGGACCATTCAAATATTTTATGGTACTAATTGATGCATCTTCACGATGGTCACACGTTTGCTTATTATCAACTCGCAATATGGCATTTGCAAGATTACTTGCACAAATTATTAAATTGCGAGCTCAATTTCCGGATCATCCGATAAAGAAAATTCGCCTTGATAATGCTGGAGAATATGCATCACATGCATTTGATGATTACTGCATGTCAATTGGAATCACAGTGGAACATCCTGTTCCCTATGTGCATACACAAAATGGCCTTGCTGAATCGCTCATTAAACGGTTACAATTAATTGCTAGACCATCATTGATGAGATCTAAGCTCCCCGTATCTGCTTGGGGATACGCCGTACTACATGCAGCAACACTTGTGAAAATAAGGCCGACAAGTTATAATTGTTACTCCCCTGTACAAATTGTATCTGGGAAAGAGCCCAATATATCCCACTTGCGAATTTTTGGGTGTGCTGTTTATGTGCCAATTGCACCACCCCAACGCACTAAAATGGGACCTCAAAGAAGGTTGGGCATTTATGTCGGGTATGAATCACCCTCAATTATTAAATATCTTGAGCCAACAACGGGTGATTTATTTACTGCAAGATTTGCAGACTGTCATTTTGACGAAACTCAATTCCCGACATTAGGGGGAGGAAAAGATCAACTGAAAAAGGAAATATCGTGGCAAAGTCCATTTGATTTCCTTGATCCTCGTACAAGGCAATGTGAACTTGAAGTTCAAAGAATTGCTCATTTACAGAAAATTGCAAATGAATTGCCTGATGCATTCAATGATGCTGCAAAAGTTACTTCTCTATCCAATTTCCTTTCATGTTTTCATTGTTATGCTTACACTTATAACGCCTTTGTCAGAAATAATTCTTACTCCTCCAATTCCTTCTTCATTTACAATATTTATTGATTCCATTTCATACACACATATATACGTACATATGTACTAATATAGCTAATAGGTTATTATATCACAACACGTTATGAACCTACTGCACGCCTGAAGCGTGGTAGGCCTTTGGGTTCCAAGAATAAAAATCCAAGAAAGAAAAGGATTATACAAACAGGTGAAAACTTGATAAATAATCAAACACCTGAAGAAGTTATTGATAGAAGTACAACCCCTGAAGAGGTTGATGTTGGGACTAGTAACCCAGATGAAAATGAAGTTGTTGAAACTTCATTCAATTATATCAATACTGGAAAATGTTGGAATCGAAAGGATACAAATATTGATAATGCTTTTGCATACAATGCTGCACTTGATATAATGGAAAATAACGAGGATCCTGAGCCTAAATCAGTTGATGAATGTCGGCAAAGAAATGATTGGCCAAAATGGAAAAATGCGATCCAGTCTGAATTAGACTCATTGGCTAAAAGAAAAGTTTTTGGACCAATAGTCCAAACACCAGAAAATGTGAAGCCAGTTGGGTATCGATGGGTGTTCGTGAGAAAACGAAATGAAACCCACGAAATTGTTAGATATAAAGCAAGACTTGTAGCCCAAGGTTTTTCCCAAAGACCGGGTGTTGATTTTGAGGAAACATATTCCCCAGTCATGGATGGGATAACCTTTCGATATCTTGTGAGCTTTGCAGTACATGAAAAACTTGATATGCGTCTAATGGACGTTGTTACTGCTTATCTTTATGGCTCCCTTGAAAATGATGTATATATGAAAATCCCTGAAGGGTTCAACATGCCTGAAGCATGTAAATCAAAATCAAGAAATGCTTACTCGATTAAATTACAGAAATCTCTGTATGGGCTCAAGCAATCTGGACGCATGTGGTATAATTGTCTCAGTGAAAGTCTAACAAAAGAAGGTTATATAAATGACCCCATTTGTCCATGTGTTTTCATAAAGAAAAATGGGTCAAAGTTTGCAATAATTGCAGTATATGTTGATGATCTCAACATAATTGGAACCCCCGAAGAGGTCCAAAAGGCTGTTGAATTCCTGAAAAAGGAATTTGAGATCAAAGATTTTGGTAAAACCAAATATTGCCTTGGTTTACAAATAGAGCATATTGAAAGTGGTGTTTTTATCCACCAAACAGCTTACACCAAAAGAGTGTTAAAGCAATTTCTAATGGAAAAGGCTCATCCGCTAAGTACCCCAATGGTCGTTCGAGCGCTTGATCCAGAAAAGGATCCATTTAAACCAAAGGGAGAAGATGAAGAAGAACTTGGCCCTGAAGTGCCATATCTAAGTGCAATTGGTGCATTAATGTATCTTTCAAATAGCACTCGACCTGATATATCGTTTGCTGTAAATTTACTTGCACGATTTAGTTCATCTCCCACTCGACGACATTGGAATGGTATAAAGCACATATTCCGCTATCTCCAAGGAACAATTGATCTCGGGTTGTTATATTCAAATAATTCTCAAAATGAATTGCTTGGCTTTGCCGATGCTGGATATTTATCTGATCCACATAAAGCCAAATCTCAAACTGGCTATGTCTTTACGTATGGAGGAACAGTAATTTCTTGGAGATCAATGAAGCAGACTTTGACTGCTACTTCCTCAAATCATGCTGAAATATTGGCAATTCATGAAGCCAGTCGAGAATGTGTCTGGTTAAGATCAATGACTCATCATATCCTGAAGAATTGTGGGTTAATATCCGAGGAAAAGCTCCCCCCAACAATATTATATGAAGATAATACAGCTTGTATAGCTCAACTGAAAGGGGGATATATAAAAGGAGATAGAACGAAACATATTTCACCAAAGTTCTTCTACACTCATGATCTTCAGAACAGTGGTGAAATCAATGTGCAGCAAATTCGATCAGACAATAATTTAGCTGATCTATTGACCAAGGCATTACCGACCGCAATGTTCGAGAAACTCGTGAACAGAACTGGAATGCGGCGGCTAAAGAATCTACAATGATGTACAAAACAGGGGGAGCAATGAATACGAGAATACTGTACTCTTTTTCCTTAACTAGGATTTTTTCCCACAGGGTTTTTTCCTAGTAAGGTTTTAACGAGGCATATTCTTTGTATCGAAGAGATCCAAGGGGGAGTGTTACGTGTACATGCATCTTAGATGCATGCATGTGGATGCTCTTACTTAACTACTAAGTCTTGGATGAGAAAACGGAATTGACTTTGTCCACATGAAATCCTATCTTGTAAATGTGGCGGTAGTAGTGTTTTCCTTTGCCTATAAATACTTGTATCACTCTAGTCTTTCAAAAATGAATGAGATCACATCATCCCAACTCTGTTTGCTCTCTGTGTTGTTTCGTATCTTGTTCATTTTCTTTTCTTGTGTAATTGAGCAGTACACACACACTAAGCCATACAGTATAAAGTCATATACCTATATATAATTGAGCTGTAGTTATTATTATAACAACTTTTTCTTCAATTTTGTGGCCCGACACCGGCTTTGGCCTTTGCCATAAAGAACACTGTTTACTTTTCTCATACTGATTGATTTTAAATTATTAATAATTAAAAAAATTATGTAAAAGAAAATGATACAGTTCTTTTATTAAAAGAATGTTAAAAAATGGAGATTATGTAATACTATACTCACAGTATTTGAAAACAGTATTAACTTTATGCATATTTTACTAAAAACATAAAAAGGAAAAAGAACTGTTAATACTGTGTTATGATAACTTAACCTTGTACTTTTCATTGAGATGTTTCTCAGGTGTTGGCACATCAGGTTGACGACGACAGTTAACTCTGCTGGTAGTTATGACTTTTGTATTCTTTATATAGTGCAGAGTCTGTAATCTAGAATAAGATTTTGATTGAGCGATTTTTACTTGTATTCATTCGGAGAGATTACAGAGAGAAAGTTTTGAGAGAGTCTTGTAAATGTTCTTCAAGATTTCATAGTGTGAGATACTTTTAGAAGAACAAGATTAGATTGAGATTACACTGGAATATCTGGAGATATTGTGATCTTCTATATTCAAGAAAGTTCTGGAGGAATTCATGCGATCAAAGAAGAAAGCCAAGGAGAACGACAGACAGCGCTGGTGCCTTTGAAGTTTCCATTCTAGGGTGTGTTCCCTACAGGTGTGTTGAGGGGGAGTCTCAACGACGTCTGATCAGCTAGAGCGTATCATCTAGTGGTAGAGTTTGGATTCTGTGTTAGGCTTGGTTAGCGTGTTTGTGTTTTGGTTTTTCTGTCTAGTGAAGGTCGCCTGGATTGGTATCCCCCAGACGTAGGTCGGAAGGACCGAACTGGGTTATCAAATTACTGTGTTCTTTATCGCTTTCGTATATCGTAGTTAGAACATCGTAATAACGACCGTAACAGAATCTTGAATCACAAAGGGACCTACAAATTGGTATCAGAGCGAGTTCTCTAACGTAACTGAGAAAATCCATTCATTCAAGATTCAAGAAACATGAGTCGAGAAGGAGCGTCTAACACTCGTCCACCATTGTTCGACGGAAATGACTATGCCTATTGGAAAGCCAGGATGCGCAATTATCTGCTGGCACAAGGAGATGGTGTTTGGGATTCAGTCTTGGAGCCATGGATTCATCCAACAAGAACTGTTCGAACTGGAGAAGGAGAAACAGCCACAACTACAATTCGACCCGCGACAAATGCCGAGCTCACACAGGCTGAGAGGACTGCAAGATCAGCGAATTATACAGCTCTCAACGCGATTAGTGGTGCAATGGACGAAGCGCAATTTAGGATGATCGCCAATTGCACATCTGCTTACGAGGCTTGGAACTTCTTGGAGACTCAACACGAAGGTTCTGAAGATGTCAAGACAACGCGTCTACAACGGATTGAATCGATTTTTGACAGTTTAAGGATGACGAACGATGAGGATATCACTTCATACTTTGGGAGATTTCAAGACATTGTTAACCAAGCAACGGCTCTTGGAATGACCTTTGAATAATCTAAGCTCGTGAGGAAGTTTCTTAGAACTGTGTCTAAGAAGTATTCTGCGAAGGTTGCAGCCCTTGAAGAAGTGGAGAAAATCAAGACCATGTCATTGAGAGAATTAGTCGGCATTCTTCAAACATACGAGATCAATCACTTAGCTGCTGAAAAATCAAGCAAGAACATTGCATTCAAGGCTGAGGAAGAGCCTGCTGAAAGCTTTGAAAATCCAGTGATGAAGATGATGTAGTTGCCTTTGTTACGAGAGAAGCCAGTCCAGATCCCTTGGAAGGTAATCCTGAGTCAATAAAGTTAATTGCTAATATTTCATCTATTCTTTCAGGTGAATCAGGTAGTCTTTATGCCGAGCTTGTTGAAATCTATGAAGAACTTAAGGAAGAATATGAAGAAGCTGTACAGGAGAATGAGCAGTTGTCGAAACAACTCACTGACATCCGTCTGACTCTGGATAAAGCAGAAGCTGAAAAGATTAAGGCAATTGATGATCTAAAAGTTCTTGAGGGAAAGTATGATGAAGTGAAGCTTCAAATTACTACTGTGACTAAAGAGAAGGAATCATTCAGAGAGGAATCAATAAAATTGAAAATTAGAGTTGCTGACCTAGAGAAGATGACCAAAGGGAAAGGTAAACTTGATGAAGTTTTGTCTATTGGAAAAAGCTACAGAGACATGACTGGTATTGGGTACAAGAATCAAGCATCTACTGGAAAGAGACTATTTGTTAGTGGTGGAAATCTGAATGCTGAAGCAAGTTCACTGACACATCAGAATGTTCCTACATCACCCAAACGACGAAGAGACTGTCTCTGTTGCAACTTACCTGGTCATTCAGCTGAAACGTGCATGAGGATAGTTCGTGATCTTATGAACGGACGTCCAGTAGTTTGGCCTCATGAAGACCTAAAGAAGAAGATTCGAATTCAGATGGAATGGGTGCCAAAGAGGAAGGAAAGTAATTGCTTTGTTGTTCTATCATCTCAGCAACAACCACGTTCCAGAAAGTGGTACTTTGATTCAGGCTGTTCTAGACACATGACAGGTAGTAAGGAGATCCTCAATAACTTTACAGACAAAGACTGTGGAGATGTAGTCTTTGGTGATGGTGCTAGAAGCAAGATCACTGGTTACGGTAATGTAAAGGATGGTGAACTTTCTAAACTTTCTAGAGTTTATCATGTTGAAGGGCTTACTACTAATCTCATTTCAATTAGTCAATTGTGTGATGAAGATTCTCTTGTTATTTTTAATAAATTTCTTTGTCAAGTATTTGATCACAGGATAAACAATATCATGACTGGTAAACGTTCTAAGAACAATTGCTATACCTTGGAAGCTAATCTAGATCAGGCACTTGTAAGCATAGATGACCTCACAAATTTATGGCACAAGAAGCTTGGACATCTCAACTATCAATCATTGTACAAGCTAAGTTGTTCAGCCGCTGTCAGAGGTCTGCCTAAACTACACAACAACAAAGATCTTACATGTGTGGACTGTTCAAAAGGAAAACAAACCCGAGCTCAACATAAGAAGACAGATGGAGTCTCTACAGATCATTGCTTAGAACTAATTCATATGGATCTTATGGGTCCAACAGAAACTGAGAGCCTTAATGGCAAAAGGTATGTTTTAGTTTGTGTTGATGATTTTTCGAGATTCACTTGGGTATGTTTTCTCAGGAGCAAAGATGAAGCCTTCCAACACTTTGAAAAGCTAAGCCTGAAGTTGATGAATGAAAAGCAAACTAAAATTCAAAGGATTCGTTCTGATCATGGACGCGAGTTTGAGAATCAGGAGTTTGAACTTTTCTGCAACAACCATGGAATATTTCATGAGTACTCTGCCCCAAAGACACCTCAATAGAATGGGATTGCTGAAAGAAAGAATATGACACTTCAAGAGATGGCACGTTCAATGTTACATGCTACTACACTTGGAAAATCATTTTGGGCCGAAGCAATTCATACAGCTTGCCATATCATCAATCGTGTGTTGTTGAGACCTCATACTAACAACACTCCATATCAAATCTGGAATGGTAAAACTCCTACTGTTAAATACTTTCATATTTTTGGATGTAAATATTTTGTCTACAGGGATAGAGAGCAAATTAAGAAGTTTGATGCTAGAGCTGAAGAAGGATGGTTTTTGGGTTACTCCAATAACTCAAGAGCTTATCGAGTTTATCTGATCCAATCCCGAAAGGTTATTGAAACAGTAAATGTCCTTTTTGAGGATAAATATTGTTTACCTAGAGATTATGATGATGATACAGCCCCAAGCGTTGATACTCCATTAGATATTCCTGATGTTGGTACATCCAGTCAACAACAGTCAGAAGGAATAGTCATTAATGATGATGGAGAAGATGATCATGAAGATAATCCAGAGGATGATGATTCAAGTTCTAAAGCTGGTGTTTCTGATAAGAGAAGAGGTCCAAGGACTCTGAAGCATCACTCACAGCAAGACATTATAGGTGATCCAAGTGCTCAACGTCTAACTCGAAGCAAGAAGGTCAATTACAGAGAATTGGCAGGACTAAATTGCTTCATATCTAGAGTGGAACCTAAGAATGTATCTGAAGCCCTACAAGATGAATATTGGATAGCAGCCATGCAGGATGAGTTGATCCAGTTTGAAAGAAACGATGTTTGGGAGTTGGTTGAACAACCGAAGAACATCAATGTTATTGGCACGAAATGGGTCTTTAGGAATAAAACTGATGAGCAAGGCAACATTATAAGGAATAAAGCTCGCCTAGTTGCTCAAGGTTTTACACAGATAGAAGGTCTGGATTATGGTGAAACGTTTGCACCTGTTGCAAGGATGGAAGCTGTTCGAATTTTGTTAGCATTTGCATGCTCTATGGATTTCAAGTTGTATCAACTGGACATCAAGACAGCTTTCTTAAATGGGAAGATCAAAGAGAGATATTTGTGGCACAACCTACTGGTTTTGAAGATCCAACTAGACCAAATCATGTATATCGAGTAAAGGGTGCACTTTATGGACTAAAGCAAGCTCCTAGAGCTTGGTATGATCGATTGTCTTCATTTCTCATTCATAATGGATATAAGAGAGGAGAAGCTGATAAGACGATGTTTGTGAAGCATGAAGACAACCACTTCATAATTGCACAGGTATATGTTGATGATATAATTTTTGGATCGACGTCAGAACATCTCAGAAACAACTTTATTCAAGCTATGCAATCAGAGTTCGAGATGAGCATGATGGGAGAGTTGACTTACTTTTTAGGACTTCAAGTGAAACAAATGAAAGATGGAATGTTTCTTAGTCAAGAAAAGTATGCTCGGAATATGCTAAAGAGATTCAAGTTGGAAGATAGCAAGATTGCCAGAACTCCTCAAGGTCAACAACAGAAACTTTCAAAGGATGATCAAGAAGCAAGTGTAGATCAGAAGCTATATAGAAGTATGATTGGAAGTTTACTCTACTTAACAGCTACTAGACCCGACATATCCTTTAGTACTGGAGTTTGTGCTAGATTTCAAGCAAATCCTAAGGAAGTGCATTTGAAAGCTGTTAAACGCATCATGAGATATGTGAAAGGAACTATTGGATTAGGGATTTGGTTCTCTAAAAGATCAAGTTTAGATTTGATAGGGTTCACTGATTCGGATTGGGCAGGCTGTTGTGATGACAGAAGGTCAACAACGGGAGGATGTTTTTATTTGGGAAATAATCTAGTATGTTGGTTTTCTAGAAAGCAGAACATAGTTGCACTATCTACAGCGGAAGCAGAATATATTGCTGCAACATGCTGCTGCTCACAATTGATGTGGATGAAACAAGTCTTGTGTGATTATGGGATCAAGAAGGATGATTTCAAGGTGTATTGCGACAATACAAGTGCAATTAACATTTCAAAGAATCATGTTCTACATAGTCGCAACAAACATATTGATATAAGGTATCATTTTATAAGAGATTTGGTTGAAGAGGGTGTGTGCAATATTGAGCATATTGGGACGTTGGAACAACGGGCTGACATCCTTACTAAAGCACTCGACGGTGAAAGGTTTGAAACACTTAGATCTACTATGGGCCTTTGCTATTCTAGTTAAATTTGATCAATGTCTATGTTTATTTTTGCATTTTACACTTGATCTAGTCCATAAGTTTTGTAGGCCCAATTCATTTTGGATAAAGTTTTCGCAACCGTCGTCCTTGGGGTCATGATGACTGCAAACTGACGCCTCAGTCACGTCGCACGTCAGGGAGAAACTGCTTTTCGCCTCTTCATCTTCATTTTCTCTCTTTAAATCGATAGCTTGTGTTTTCCGTTTCACTACATTTCAGTTTTTCAGTTTGAGTGTTCAAAGAATACATAGCAATGGCGTCTTCTTCCTCCACAAATAACCCTGAAAAAATTTCCGATCAAGTCCCAACTAGTTCGGAACCACCAATTACTTCTGAAACCCAAAATCCCTCAGAAAATTTCGTTGAGGATCAAAATGCCATGCCTGAAAACCCCACTCAAACCTCTACAGAAGCTACCGAAGGCCAACTTGCAGAATTTGCTGAGAACGCTGAACCTATTGTCACTATGTATCCTACCTCTCCTCCTAGTCCAGTGCAAAATCCTCCTCAGGATCCTACTCCAAACCCTACAGAGAAAAACACTGAAAATCCCACTGATAACACTCCAAACCCTGCCAATGCTGAAGCCGAACATGTCCAGGAAGAAGAAGAAGACCATATTCTGCCCCATGATGAACCAGAGGTTCCAGAACAAGCTGATGTTGGAACAGAGGTCCGACGACCTACTACTAGGTCTTCTCAAAGAAAGAAGCGGAGCACCTCTACTAGTGATGTTGGTACACCTGCAAAACGACCAAGGACACAGAGGACGCCAGAGAAATCAAAGCGAGATTTACAGTCACAACGAGCATTCAACATGACGTATTTCACCAAGGAAATGATGCTATTCGGAACCAAAGACCTGGTTAACAGGAAGTTCATCCCAGAGGAGACTTTTGTCCACTCTTCATACACGGACCTAGGGTTCGTTGAGTTTCTTGAATAAAGACATTTACTGAAATGGTCAAGGGTGTTTAAAGCTTACTCTCCAACACTGGTCAGAGAGTTCTACGCCAATTTACATCCTGATGTTCTCAACAAAAAGTCTCAGTGGTTTGGTAAGATATACATTAGAGGCAAGTTTATTGATTTAACTCCTGGTGTTATCAATGCGTTGTTAGAACTTGCACCAAACGACGATCTCGGTGATCCATTGGAGTATTTGCCTCATTCGCCTGCCGACATAGCCTACACCATTTCAAATGAGAGGGCTTTTGACTTTGGCCGGAAGAAGTGCAGTGTTTCTGATATGACTATGAAATTTCACTGCTTGTTCTATTTGTGTCGTGCAAACATCCTGCCAACTTCCAATGCCTCACAGCCTTCACTGGAAATGGGTAAACTTTTGTTTTGTATTGATTCTGGAATAGAACTTATGAATTTTGGTCTTCTGGTTTTGAAGCGTATGCTAGGTTTTACTCGTGATCTAATCACAAAGACTGCTAGTCTACCATACCCTGGCCTTATCACTTTGTTGCTGCATCACAATGGCATTAAGACCAAGAAGGATGACCTGATCAAGATAAATGCACATTCCCCTTCCCAAGAGCTTTGTGACAAGCATAATGACTTCAAGGAAGGACCACCACCGTCTGGCACTGATCTCATTTTGCAGATCAAATCTGAGTTGCTTGCCCTTAGTGACAAGCAGACTAAGATCAGTCAGGAAGCCATTGCCACCAAGCGCAAGATTGCACAGATTATAAGTATGCTTCCAGGTTCTCTGTCTCCAACCCGCAAGGCCTCTTCAAGTGGAGCTCGTTCTGAAGAGCAGAATCCATTTGCTGATGAGGAAGAGGATTCTTCAGATGGAGTAGTTTGATCCATCAAGGGGGAGAAACAGGTGTGGTGGTGTCTATTTTGGTGGAGGGTCATCTCGATGTGGTATGGTTGTTGGTACATTTGGGTAACACTTTTCTGACTCTGACTAAACTTTTTAATGTTTTTGGTGATTTTCTGATGACTGATGGATGTTTAAACTTTGTGCTGATGACACTGTTTTGATGATTGTGTTTGTTTGTTTTTGGATAAACTGTGATGGACTATTGACTCTCTATTAATGTCGTCTTGTTTGGAACTTTACTTTGTTGATATTTTGTTATATTGGTTGATGTGCTTATCTATCATAATCTGAATTGATTATTGTTTGCATTTCTGATAGACACCTTGTTTGATGGATCAACATCTCCATGAAATGTGGGGGAGATTGTTAATACTGTGTTATGACAACTTAACCTTGTACTTTTCATTGAGATGTTTCTCAGGTGTTGGCACATCAGGTTGACGACGACAGTTAACTCTGGTGGTAGTTATGACTTTTGTATTCTTTATATAGTGCAGAGTCTGTAATCTAGAATAAGATTTTGATTGAGCGATTTTTACTTGTATTCATTCGGAGAGATTACAGAGAGAAAGTTTTGAGAGAGTCTTGTAAATGTTCTTCAAGATTTCATAGTGTGAGATACTTTTAGAAGAACAAGATTAGATTGAGATTACACTGGAATATCTGGAGATATTGTGATCTTCTATATTCAAGAAAGTTCTGGAGGAATTCATGCGATCAAAGAAGAAAGCCAAGGAGAACGACAGACAGCGCTGGTGCCTTTGAAGTTTCCATTCTAGGGTGTGTTCCCTACAGGTGTGTTGAGGGGGAGTCTCAACGACGTCTGATCAGCTAGAGCGTATCATCTAGTGGTAGAGTTTGGATTCTGTGTTAGGCTTGGTTAGCGTGTTTGTGTTTTGGTTTTTCTGTCTAGTGAAGGTCGCCTGGATTGGTATCCCCCAGACGTAGGTCGGAAGGACCGAACTGGGTTATCAAATTACTGTGTTCTTTATCGCTTTCGTATATCGTAGTTAGAACATCGTAATAACGACCGTAACAGAATCTTGAATCACAAAGGGACCTACAAGAACTAATAAAAGGAGGCAAATTTTTCATTGAATTAACTAAATATTATCCCATGGTAAAGAGTGAAAATCGTTTATACAAAAAATTGTCTCAAACAATACATTGCTATGCGATTATTGTAGTAAAAGATAATTGAGTGGATAATAGAAGTACTACTCTCCGCTCGAATTGGTTCCTATGCTGGGATATGTTTTTCCCAGTATATGCTGCACATCTCCATAGCCATTAGATCTTATTTTAAGTCAATGGTTAATATGGATAGCATGTTAAATATGTCATTTACTTTCCAAATTATTTAAATAATATAAAATTTTATAATGATTACTTTTCTTCTCACCTAATCATCTGCAGAATCTTTTTTAATTAATTTTCAAATTTAAATTTGTAGAATAATATTATTTTAAATTCATTAGAAAGGTTTTTAATGATTACTATTCATTTCAAATTTGCATTGAGAATCACAATCAAAATAACTAATATAGCAAAAAATAACTAACAATAATACAGAATGGCGAAAGTATGATAGAATGTTATATAACATACTTGCAGACAGAATGTTAACTTACACGTGACATAATGATAGATTTATGAACACATAATGTCTAAAATAGGATAGTATATTATCTATATGATAACTTATACAGAACAGAATGTTAGAGATATGAAAATAGAATTGCTAAAATAGGATGACAGAATGCTAGATATATGGAAACATAAGTATGTAATATATACTTCGAGACAGAATGAAAACTTACATAGGACAGAATGCTAGATTAAATGAAAGAATGGCTAATATATGATAGAGCTGTAAGTTTAATGATGGCATACATTCTATCTCAATCTTCTATATTCTGTCTCGAACATTCTGTTTAAAAGGTCTAGACATTCTGTCTCAAATTTCTATCCATTCTGTCTCAAACATCCATACATTCCGTCTCAAACACATGTATGTTCAATTCATTTCAAATATGTATAATATATTATTATATCAAAACATTTCAAATATATATAACATATTATTTATTATATCAAAACAGAATGATTAAACATTTGAAAGACTGCAAAAAAGTTACAGCAGAGTATGAGGCAGTGATGTGTTTTGAAATAAAATAATAAGAGAATAAAAATTACATAACTAACCTTGTATAATTTAAATCATTCTTTTTTTTTTTGAAGAGCCATTGAAGGCCTGGAAAGGGGTGGTGGGAGCCCATGCCACACAATTACAAAGGGGAATCAAAGGGAGGGATAGGGGGCCGGTGGGAATCGAACCTCCAACCTTCCGTTGGAAGTCAAGGGACTTAACCGCTTGGGCTAGGTCCTCATCCCCAAATCATTCATTTAATAAAAAATATGATCTAATGGCTAAAATTGATTGTAATAATTTCCGGTATATATTGGCCTCTATAAGAACCATACTGCTCTCCGCTAGCTAGAGATGGAAACCTAGCTAATCATTGCAGATGTGATGATAAGAGAGTAATTTTACAGTCAGACGGGAATCTCGAAAGTTGAAAATGTAAACTGCAGTAAAATTTGAATCTTTGCCTAAATATAGATTTATATAGCAACTACTTCCTCTGTTCTCATATAAATGCATCCTTCCTGCATTACACGCAGTCCAATACACATTTTTAGATGTTTATAACTCAAATTGTATATAAGTAAAAAATATAAAAATTTGATATTCTAAAACTATGTAATTAGACGAATCTAACAAGATCTCACATGACTTTGTTTTTTCTTATATAACTATGTCTAAAAAATTAGTTAAGGTTACCCAATGAATAGTTACTACTATGCAAATGATTCACTTATATGAGAACAGAGGTAGTATTGATGAGATAGCGTACACTTTTTATGCGTCTGATGAGCTGATGAATATATATTTTTAATAATTAATAATTTATTAATCTAAATTATATATCATAAAAAAATTATAAAAAATATAAAATTAGACAGAAATTATATTAGACGAAACTAATAAAATTTTACTTGAATATTTTTTTTAAAATAAAAATTTGAATTAAATTTAAATAAATATTGAATAAAAAAAATTAAACGTATTAAGAGGTGTTTGGATTAGCGATATAAAATAGATTATCTGATTATTGCGTTTTCAAAACGCAAATAATCAGATTTGCAGCACCTTTTTTTAGCGGTTAAACTGATTATTTGCGTTTTGAAAACTGAATAATCAAATAATCCATTTTCTTGCAGCTTATCCAAACACCCTCTTAGGCACTGTTCTCTAGGCCTTAATTTTTCTGGTCTGATATGAATTTATAAGACATGGTCTGGTCTGGTCTGATCTAAATTTGTCTGGTCTGGTCTGTTCTGATCTGATTTCATCTGGTCTGATCTGAATTGATCTGATCTGATCTTATTTTATTTATATTTTGATTCTAATTAGATTTATGGTAATAATAATAATAATAATAAAATTAATAATTAATTTATTATAATAATAGTAACAATAAATTAGTAATTATTAAAAAAATAATGTATTAATAAATTAGTGATTAGTTTATTATTATTATTATATAATAGTAATTAATAGTATTTCAATAATAATTAATTATTAGTAGTTAATTAATTATAATTATAATAATAGTTAATAAAACAATAATTATTAAGAGTTAATTAAAACTATTATTATTACTATTATTTATGATTATTATTGTTATTATCATTATTATATATTTTAAACATATTTAATGAAAGTATTTAAAATTATATTTTGAAAGTATTTATAATATAAAATATATTAAGAACGTGACTAGTATATTTAAATAATATTTTGATGAGCAAAAGAATATTTTTAGAAATATTTTTAAATAACTACAATATAAATAATATTTGCATTGCTATATTTTTTTGCTTTTTATAAAAGAATATTATATATAATTATATAATTTTATTATAATGATCTGATCTGGTCTGGTCTGGTCTAAATGTTTTTGGTCTGGTCTGATCTGATCTGATTTGATCTGGTCTGATCTGAATGTTTCTTATCTGATCTGGTCTGATCTATTTTGAAAAAAAATAAATAATAAGTTCTGAAAATAAATTCCAGAGAACAGGACCTTAATCTAAACCGTTTCTTGCAGCTTATCCAAACTCCCTCTTAATCTAAACCAAGACTAAACCGTTTCTTACAGCTTATCCAAACACTTACTGTTAATCTAAACCGAGACGGGGAAAGTATATGACCAATACAGTATATTTATTCATTGATTACTTCATACGCACATCACACATATGCCCATTGTTTATCTCCCATTCTTCCTTCTCAATTCCCTTTCTTTCTCAACTTGCTCTCTCTTTCTCTCTCGAACTTCTTGATTTATTTTTTCTCATCCATCTTTTTTCTCTTCACCTCAGCAAAAACAAGGGCAAAGAAAGGAAGCCCAGAAACTTCAGAGAGGATATTAAGGATGTCTTCCCCTAGCAAGAGGCGTGAGATGGACTTAATGAAGCTGTAAGTATATTCTTTCTTCCCTTTATCTTGGGGGGTTTTCTTGTGATTTCAGGCTGTTTATTTCTTTACAGAAAGTTTCCCGTCTCAATTTTTTTCTTACTAGTTCTATTTTTGGTGTTTTTGCTTTTATTGAATTAGGATGATGAGTGATTTCAAGGTGGAGATGATCAATGATGGGATGCAGGAGTTTTATGTCCATTTTCATGGGCCCAGCGACAGTAATTCTTCCCGAATTCCAACTCAATTTTTGTTGTTTAATTTAAGACTGTACCCATGCTCTCAAGGTGTTTGTGGAAATTACTGACAATTGTTTTGGGATCTTTTTCCCCTTATGATTTTAGAAGGCATTTGTCTGCATTTCTAGAAAATGGATGTGTGTAAAAATTCTTGAGCAGGGAACTGGGAAGCAACTCTTTTTATGGTATTTTTGCTTTTTGGTTTCATTTGTCACTTGATGGTAAAATTTCCCCTTTCTTCCGATTCATAAATTTTGTCTGAATTCACTCTTGACTTGTTAAAATTAAGCGAATTTTGTGCCCTTTCTGAGGATCCACAAGTTGTTCCCATATGGTTTGATTTGTTCTGTTTGTTTGGCATTTTTGACGAAGGGGTGGATGGATTTGTCAAAGCATTGCTGAATAAGGAAGAAAACCGAGAAAGATTCTTTATTTGTTTATTCGTTTGTGTTTCTGTTCAAGTAACTTAATTATTATTCTTTCTGCATTTGTCAAATGCTCCGATGAGCTGGGGTAGGTCCTTACCATGGAGGCGTCTGGAAAGTAAGGGTGGAGCTTCCTGATGCTTATCCATACAAATCTCCATCCATTGGATTCATCAACAAGGTTTATCATCCGAATGTGGATGAAATGTGAGTTGTTTGAGAAGGTCTGTAATTTCACATGCGATGTTGTGTGCATTTATTGTTGATGCATGTTTCCTTTTTGTTTCTATTGTCAAAATGCAGGTCGGGGTCGGTTTGTCTGGATGTCATTAACCAGACATGGAGTCCTATGTTTGGTAATGAACTTGTGTGGTCTAATTTGTCAATGCTTATTGAGGTTATCTTAATTTGACCAATATGATAGAGTGAGCTCCTTTGATGCTGTGCAGACCTTGTGAACGTGTTTGAGGTGTTTTTACCTCAGCTCCTCTTGTACCCGAATCCATCAGACCCATTGAACGGGGAGGCTGCCGCGCTAATGATGCGGGACCGCACTGCATATGAGCAAAAAGTGAAAGGTATGCAAAGAACTCCCATTCTCAAAAACTGGGAAATGCTTACCTTGCAACATCCATTGTTGGTTGGTATTTTGAATGATTTCAAAATTCGGATCTTGCCCCGTGAACAAGACTTCTTTGCATAAGCTAAGCAAAACTATTCCATTCCCATGGTGTTGGCATTATTTGTTCTTTAAATTTTCTGAATCTGGTTCAAATTTTAGGATTCATTGGCTTAACATTTTGTGAATGTGCCTTGTAGAATACTGTCAGAAATATGCGAAGCCTGAAGATGTTGGGGCTGTCCCCGAACAAGAGAAATCAAGTGATGACGAGATGAGCGAGGATGAATATGACTCTGGGGATGATGATGCAGGAGTTGTTGGGACAGCGGATCCATAGGAAGAAACTGTCTCCTCCCTTCCGATTCCTGTACATCACATTGTAATCTCTTCCCATGTACTTCAATTGCACATAGTTTAAAATTGAAAAGAACCAAAAAAAGTGTCCCCATTGATATATGGATGCAAAAGAAATGACGGTCACTCTGTATTTTTTTATAGCTTTGTCTGATGAGTCTCCTCTAATGCAATGTTGTTTCTCCTATCGGTCCTTGTAAGAAACATAGTATGTGCTGTAACATAATCAGTTATCAAGAATTTCGAAGATGGTCACTTTGCCCTGTCCTTTAATACCTTTGCATCAGTGGTTACAGAAAACGCTGTTGTCCATGGAAATCCCTTTTTATACATGAGAGTTCAGAGATTCTACTTATGCGAGTTAATAGACATGTTTAGTACATGGTTCATGATTTGCAGAAGATGTTGAATCAAAACTGTTGGTTTTTTTGGCTCATTGATTTGGGCTTAGCCCATGTGAGGTTAGGGTGAACCCTATAAAAGAGGTCATCTCGCACCTTTGGATAGATATGGAACGATTTCCCGGTAATAGCTGTGTGGCTTCCACGGAACTTTGTTTCTGCCACCTATGATTGAGGCGATGAAGCTGAGGTTGGGTTGAGAGGTTATTTCCATTGCTTTCTAGTTGGGTATAGACTATGTGTGTTGGGCTCTCTGAGCGTAAATATATACTAACATTGTGTGTTAGCATTCGTTTGAGTGTTTTGCAGGGTTTAGGGCATTTGGCGGTGGCTCGATTGAATCCGATTCGATCCAAGAATTTCTCAACAAAAACGTTAACAATTGCCATGGTCCTCAACTCGTCAACAATGGTGTCTTTATATGCAGCTTTCTGTACCTAATCCACTCAAGTAAATGTACAATGGAAAAAATGCCAAATAAATCTTTTTTCTTTTCTAAAAATTCAAATAAGACCTTTTTCTATTTTTATTACCAAAATAGTCCGCTGCAAATACTAATTATGTCCAAATCAGTCCCTTAACTAATTATGCTCTAATCGATGACGTGACAATAGTTTAAATTTAAACCTGACACGTGGGCATAATATTAGTCCATTTTCTTTTATCTTTTGTCAATTCAGTCCTAAACTTTTGTTTTGTTCCATTTATCATCTATCCAAATCAGTCATTTTCATATTAATTGGTCTCCGATCTTTTAAATTATTTCATTTCAGACCCAGAACCTTAAATAAATGTCCAACATACTTCCATAAATAAAAGTAAACACCAAAACCTCATACATTGCGTTTGAGTACCTTGTTATCGGGTCTTCCAAATACGGGAATTTTACGGACTCTCTCTAACAAACCTCATACACCAAACCCGGTAACGATACAATCAAACTCAATGGATGAGGTTTGGTGTTTAATTTTATTAACGAAAATATGTTGGCATTTATTTAATAAATGGATTAGTAGTAATAAAAAATTTAAGGTTTTGGGCTCCAAATGAAATAATTTGAAAGGTTGGAGACCAATTAATATAAAAATGACTAATTTGGGTAGAGTTTTAAATGGAACAAAATAAAAGTTTATGACTGAATTGGCGAAAGATAAAAGAAAAAGAACTAATATTAAGTCCACGTGTCAGGTTTAAATCAAAACCCTTGTCACGTAAGTAATTAGAGCATAATTAGTGAACAAGAGACTGATTTGGATATAATTAGCATTTGTAGCGGACTATTTTGGTAATAAAATAGAAAAAGGACTGATTTGGATTTTTGGAATAGAAAAATGACTTATTTGGCCTCTTTTTCCAATGTACAATGCTCGTCGCATTTTCAACAATAGATAACAATTGCACGGGAACTTAAGTTACAACAATGAAAGAATATTTGAAATATGATGGTGGTGTATGGAAAGATTTTAAGGATATAGTAGTAGATTGCAGTGTATGGGCATGGAAGGATGTTCAATGCACAGCCATGACAAGAAGATGGTCGTGTGATGTGTGTGTGAAAAGCTAAACCTGCAAACCATGGCCATTGATTTTTATCCGCACCCATGTCAATCACATCTTTCATGCAAATTGTTAAAACATAGTTCCATATATCCTCATTGACCATTATCCACCAAAAAACCACAGCCATCGTTCATTATTAGCGTGCCATCGTTTTTTTACTTGGCCGAGCTTAAAGGTAAGTGTTAGTATATTAATTATTTTATTATGCATATGATGCATTCGAAGAGGGGCAATAATATATGGTTAACTAATCTTAGGCCTTCTTGAGTGGAAATGGAAATACATCCACTCCAGTTATTTAGGTGTCACGTCAGCGTCACTTGAAAAATTAAATACCTCTATCTAAATACTCAACTCTTTCCCCAACAATAATACCCAAAAAGTAGGTATTTAGGGGACCCACTTACTATTAAACTGTATTTATTATACCATTTATATCTTGAGTTATCAATTATAAAAAATAATTTAATTTTAAATAAATAAAAAATAATTAATATTTTTTAGTTATTTAAATTATTAAACATTTTAAATTATAGAAAAAGACAAAAAAAAAATGTAAAGAATGCAGCAAACGGCTATGCATTTATCATACCAAATATTTTTTTAAAAAGAAAAGAAAAAAGATGGCAAAAAGCAGTCGGCACGCATTTCAATGGTAAAAACACAGGTAGCAAGATAGCTACCCACACCAAATATCTTGGTGTGTCCCATTGGTTAAATACTCAACTAATGGATAATTGGATTTGCCACATCACCAAATACCCAACTGTTAGTGAAGGTCTTAGTATTTACATGTTTTATTGAAAAATTCTTTAAAATTCACTTGAAAAGTGTGTAGCACCCTAGAGTTTAAATAATTGATTTTAAATTTCCATAATATATATATTTATACACAATAATTAATACTTCCTCTGTTTTTTAATATTTATTACGGACCCACCTAACATGCAGTCCAATGCACATTTTAAATCATTAATAACTCAAGTTCTGTACAAGTAAAAATTCTAAAAGTTCGACATATAAAAATTACAAGACGAGATGAATCTAACAAGATCTCACTTGGCTATATTTTAACTTGTATAACTATGATAAAACTTTTGGTCAAAGTGTTTGTGTGAACAATATTAAATTTGCTAAGGTAGCATTCTGTTGAGAACGGAGGAAGTATATCTTAAGATTTTGGGTCATTAGCTGCCACGGCTCTCGCACGCTATATATATGTACAGAGCGCACAGCTCCCCGCCCGCGCAAACGCAACCGTTTGCAAAAATCTCCAGTTCCCACGCCCTGCTATGGCAAACCCGACGGCTGTCTACCTCGCACTGCTCCTTGCAATTGCCTCCCAAATAACCTTCACTCACCGATTTGCCTCCGCCGCGCAGCGGAAGATCCACATCCCTGACGAATTGGACGACGTTGTGGACGATGAGGAAGACGACGACTGGAGAGAATGGGGCAAGACCAAGACGCAACCCGACTTCGATCATCCGCCCACGGATTTCACCAAAATGAGCCTCCAGGAAATGCAGGAGGAAATGATGAAACGCCAGGTTGGACTGGTTTTCGGATTCGTGAAGCTCCGGCCCGGCGGCCGCCGCACTCCGGTATTGATCTGCCACATTTCAACTTCCTTCCAAGTTCAATTAATTAGGTCAACTAGCTTGCATTTAGGTTTCGGAGTACTCGATTATCTGGGAATATTTTTCAAGGAATAGTAGTTAATTAGGTAAGGGAATGTGCGCACATGGTTTCGCTGGGGATGGGAAATTCTTCCGGTAAATTAGTGGCGGTGCCAGAAAACGTGCGACGGAGTGGAGATGAACCGATTATCAATAATTGCAATGGAATTTCAACCATTTGAGCTGATTTGCTTTGTGATTTTACAGGAGATGGTCTCAGACATTGCCATGAAATGGACTAAGGTAGCAAGAACAGGAGCAATTGACGCCAAGTTCTCAGGTGTTGATGTTAGCACAATTATGTTTACGATGGAAAGGGGTCAAGATGCTTTAGAGGTTCGTTTCCATTTTTACATTTCTTGGGTTCAAAAAAATATCTCAACTGTAATTAACTAGTAAAAGGAATTTAGGTATTGTCAGGAATGCTTCTGGTTTTGTGTTGGTGGAATGACTCTCTTTTGTTAAGATCTTGTTGAACCTAGCTGTTTGTTTGATGTAGCCAAAGTGATGCTAAACAAACGAAAAGAATCCACCTAAACAATTGAGTAGAGCTTGACCTTGCTCGACAACACAAATAAGTATTTTAATTGTGTTTGTGCTTCACTTGATTTTAAAAAAGAAACAGGAAAACAGTACAACACTTGATCATGAACTCTCTTTTCTAATGGTATCTAGAGATAAACTTTAAGCTGCTTTATTTCTGATAAAGTTCCATGGCTTTGAAATTGTGCAGTTAAGGGAATTCCTATTGAGCCAATCAGAGGCATATGAGGTTAAGATAGGGGACCAACTTTTCAGGCGGCCGGGGGATCCTTCATTTGATGAAGTGTTTGAGAAGATCCAGGCTGAGAAGAGTGTGGTTTCTGGTGCCAAACCCACAAAGGATGAAAGGCACCATGAACTCTAGCCATGTAAGATGCTATATGTACTCAGTTGCTTTCTCAATATATGATTACCATTGGCTACAGAAATATCTTGTATTTGATTCAACTTCCTCTACATCACAAAGACTTGGTAATTTGATGCCATAGTAGTTCTCGAACATTATACAACATTCTTGCACAAAACATAGGATTACAAACTAGAATGTGCTCTTTGTTTGTTTAGAGAAAAACAAGAAAGCAAACAACATTAACATTTGCCAGGTATTTACCCAGTACAATAATGTGGTGAAGAATGACAGCTTTAAAGAAATTTATTCATTACTTACTGTTACTGTAATTTGGAGAATCCAATGTGCTTGAACCTGAAATGGTGCACTGTCAAGATCATCATTTTAGTTTGTTGCTGAAGTCCAGCAATTGAATTAGTTGAATCCGGGGAATGGTTGCTGCTTCCTCCCTTTCTTTTTGAGTGTTGTAGCCCCAATCCCCTGTTTTAGCTTACCCGTGTTAGGAACTTGATAATGCATCATATCAAAGATATACAGGAAATATAAATGTTGGATGCCAAACAAGTGTAGATTACCAATACCTAGATACAGGTTCCATTTCTTCAATTCAGGTTCTTTGATCACATTCTTCAAAGTCGCAAGCCGGTCTTCAACAAAGCTTCCCAACATAGAACATCAAAGATTTTGAGCTCTATAACTTCCTTCTCCAGAAGAATTTAGTATTGAAATGTATGTTAGGAGCCTCTTACTGTAGGGTTAGACCTTGGTGTTCTGGCATGTCCTGGAGCTGCTTTAGCACCTTTACTTTAGGACTGAAAATTTCCATTGTTTAGAAAATCAAAGATGACAATGCTGAGACAAGGCCGCAAAGAATTAATTAAATATCAATACCACTTCACTCAACAAAATTATTCTTATAAAAACTCACCCTGTTCCCAGACCATAGATCCTCTCAGGTGGAATTGCAACTCCAGCCAGCCCTCTAAGTAAAGCATCTGCAAACCGGCTCTGTGTATGATAGCAGTAGGTGAATAGAATCAACAAAAACCCAATTGGAATGAATGGAGAACAGGTGGTGTTATAAATTGCAATGCCTTAGAAAGCTGGTGAATCAATTTCATTTATAGTAAAAGAAACCTGTTTTGTAGTGACTATATAGAGCTTAGAGCTTGCAAACTTCAGGGCATCTGGAATACCAGGATAAAATCTGCAGGTTATATATAAATGATCATATAACGAACAATAATAAGATAGCAGGAAAACAATAAGAGGCATAACTGCCAGGAAAAATCTAAAATGACATATCTACAAAAGTCTGAGTGATAAACCGAGAGATCTTTTTCCTCACTCAGTGAATCGTCCAAACACGATGAGTTGTAACTTGTAAACTATAATCTGGAAAGGAAAAAACATATACCGGTTGGCACCTATCCAGGTAGCCAGGTCATTGTCTATCCATTCATCCCTGACTTTTCCAAAAAGATCAATTAGCTCATCCCGATTCTCCTCCCCCCACTCTGCCATAATCACCGGTTTTATATTCATCCAGTTTTCCAATATTCCCTCGACTGTGAGCCCCTCTGCAACCTTTCACATAAAAGCATGAGTAAAAGTCCGACATCTACGAAACATTCAACATATTTATGTCTGAAGCTGCAATGATCAAATGGTAAACCAGTAGAGGATTGAATTTAATGGCTTAGATTGGATACACACTGAAGATTTTCGAATACGGGGAACTTTGCTTTCAAGCAGCAATCTCACGAGCAACACATTTTCATATCCAGTCTCCACCACTGGTCGAACCTGACAAACATAACCAGTTGCTAAAAACAAACACAGACAATGAATCATCTTCACCAAAGATCTATTTCTTCTGGGAAAAAAACTAAAAGATTAATAGAGGAAGAAGGTCATCAGTCAATTACTATGTGCATTTGATCAACAATCCAATCCTCCAAAGACGGTTCCACTCCATTAAACAGATTTGGCCATCTTACTTTAGCTGCCTACATCAAATGCAACAGCATTCAATTATATATGAAGCCAACCAAAAAAAAACACGGCCAAACCCCCAAACTCAATCATCTGTCTCCATTCGGCTATTCCTTCAATATAGGTAATCAAACACGATCAAACAAAGCTCGTGCTGAATTATTCGAAAAGCTCGGAGAGTATGACATAGTTACCATAAGAAACGCAAGTGTAAATGGGAAGTAATCGGAAGTGAAGTCAACACAGGAAATCTGCAATACATTAAATTTGCAAGTGAAACAGAACCTTGACAGCAGAAAAAGAGCTCTCCCCACAACTGTCGCAGAGGACTCCATCAAAATCCAGAGCATACAGATCCCCCATCACTTTGAGACGGCTAATTACGACGACAGAGAGACGCAGAGTGCAGATAACATTACCAGCCGGACCAATACAGACCATCCCATTGCCTTCTCCCAATTTCTAAGATATAATTGCACAATTTTGATTTTCAAGGCCCATTTCTTTCAAAAGAGCCCATTTACATCCTCAGTAATACGGCCCTTTTTGTTTATTAATAAAATACGTTATTTATTTATTGGGGTTCTTAGATAATCACTCTGTAGAAATAGATTGGGCTAAACTATCCTAATTTTACAAGGCGTGAGTATGACCCAACTTTCATAGCCAAAATTTATGCCATGTAGAAGCTTAATTTTTTTGGTAACATGTACTTAGAAGCTTAATTAAGCTTATTTAACAATCAAGTTATTTTTTTATATATAAACTAGCTTTTTTGACCCGCGCGTTGCGCACGGGCGTGTTGTTTTCTTTCTTATTATGAATGGAACTAATAATTTTTAATTGGATAAACAAAATAAATACGTAGAAGTTTAGAGTTCAGAATTTAGAATTCACAATGAATGATAGTTTTAAATTGTGATAGTTTTGAGTAATGGTTTCAAATTTAGAGTTGAAACTTGAAAGTTAAAAGTTGATGATGAATAGAGTTTAGAGTTTAACAAATGAGTTTAGAATTTAATTGTTAAAATAGAAAAATATTTATTATTTATCAAGATAATAGCATGTCAACTATCTAATTCAGTTGGCTTTCCATCTTCTAGAATTATAAATTTAAGCACTTCAGCTGCCAATGGTGGATAGTATTTTCTCAAATGTTTGAACAATGTACCATATGTGAAGGAATTAGGTTGAATTCCTCAATCGAACAATTCCTTGTACAACTTGAAAACCTCCTGGTGACAGTACACATTCATTAAAATGGTGTACGTGTATTTATTATGAGATATTCATTTCATTTGCATTTCATAAAGCAGCTTATAACCTTCATCTACTTTTCCAATTTTGCAAAGACCATTCAATATAGCATTATATGTGATCACATTCGGGGAAATACATTTTCTAGCATTTTTGAGAAATATACAAATGTTTGTTTTAGTGGTTCTTCAGCAGCATGTGCATGAATTAATAAAATGTATGCCACAAATGTCATATGATAACCTCTCCTCACCATTTATTGAAACACCTCGCTGGCTTTCATAAGGTACCCATATTCCAAGCAATCATGGCTAATGTCTGTATAGGAAACATGAGCAGGCACAATTCCACCCCGAATCATTTTCTGCAGTGGATCATAAGCTTCCCCTAAATTGCTCAATTTAGAAATACCATCAACAAAGATATTGTACATAATCATATCAGGTGAGAACCCCTCTTCTTGCATCTCTTCTTGCAGTTTAAAGGCAGCAAATATGTTACTCAATTTCAATTCACTACTACATTGAATGGAACATGATAGGGCACCACTCATTTCTTCATAAAACCATTGAGCCCTAAAATTAAAATTTAAGTTCCGGTTACCTTTAAAAAAATCCTTCATTTTGGATATAACAAAAGGGGTATTGATTATAAAACAACTACACATACAACATTCAGAATAGGTTTTCACTATAATAAGGTGAGATTTATTCATTAATAAAACACATTTTGAGGTTTATTTATTAATAAAACACAATTGTTCATTTAATTGGGATTATGGATAAATCAACACAATATTTCCTTTACTCGAGATTTTTGGCTTTCTTATTCAAATCGATTTATAACACAGAGATGTGATACACACCATAGATCATCATATAGATTTCCTGCTTTAAATCACCTTCACCTTAGATGCAAATACAAACAAAAAATAACAGTAAATTGACAGAAAATAGAGATGGAGAACAGATCCGCTGTAAATAAAATCCTCTCTTGACAACTATAAATCAAAAAGTGTAATAAAAATCAAAGCAAGATCATCAAAGTCAATCAAAAAGCGTTCTTCAAAATGATTAAAATCGAGAATGGAGAAAAAAATGAAAATGAAAGTTATATCCAATTATTAAATACTAATTACCAAGCAAAAATCGAACAATGCTAAATTGATACAAATGGATTAAAGTTAATTACAACTGGGAAAATAAAGCATTCGAAACCGAACATGTAGTTTTTAAGAGTAAGGCTAACAGTAGAAACTGGAGTACAATGTCTTATGCAAGATGATCAAAATCGAAATAAAAAACTATATAATATTATTAAATAATTAGAATATTAAATTCCTTTTTGAAGGAAATAAAACACACTAAATTACCTTTTGAAGGCATTCAATTTCGTGGGGACGGAGACTAAACTCATTCATGTTCCAACTGTAATTGGATAAAAATAATTAGATATTGGCATCCCTTACTGAGGGAATCATAAAAGTACAAACAAATGACACAATAGAAGTCATATATCAATATTTCATAATTCATTAGACAACACTACTTATATTTGCACGCTTATTCACCTGGGATCTTGCAAATAAAGATCACAGGTGAGTGATCTATTAAAAGTTGCTTTATAAACAAATCTGTAAAACTATAAAAGAGGTTTAGGGGTGCTATACTTTATGGGGTAGGTGAGCATCAAGCAACACTGGTCGGTGGAATAGGAAGATGATCTAACTATGGAAGAACATACGACATGAAAGGAATTTGTTTTTTATTTCAAATGAAGCTGCAATGGAGCCGAGTTTATATGAACAACAAAAAAAATTACAAACATATACATCATGAAAAAGCAATTGAGAATAATACGGTAAGTATAATTAATTAGAGATGATGTGTATAAAATTAATCAGCGCTAAGTTGTATCTTGATAATTACTCAGCGCCTACGTATTTTTTAAGAGCCGTTGATCTAAAAATGAACATATAATAATTGATTAACCCTTTTAAAGTAAGAAGGATGAATTAAAATTAATAAAGACAATAGAGTCTGTACATGCCAAAAATTATTCAGGATTATTATATAGATTGTTTAAATTTTTTAGATTTAATTATTAAATATATCTATTCTCTAAAATAATTATTTTTTCTTTATATTATTATGTAGTTTATTAATATTATTTACCAGAAATTAGGATTAAAATTTGACTAAAATTTTCTATAGCATAATATTTTTTTTTAAATATACATTTTGATAGATTAACTATTTATTTTTGTATTTATATTATGATACTTTTTTTATATAATAATATAGATCTATATTGAGTAATAAGTGAAATGAAAACTTTAAATAATTTTTTGGTTAATTTTTACTATAATTGATTAAAAATTTAGATTGAATTAATAAATATATATGTTCAAAATATTTTTTGAATAATTATTTTTTCTTTATGTTATGCGGTTTATTAAAATTATTTTTTTATGACCAACAGTAGTTGACTTGAGTAGATTGGAGCTCTAGTTGCTTAAGCAAGATTTTGGATTTGAGCTTTGAATATGCAAACAGACAGTTTTAGGAGATGCGCTCTTATTGCCCGTGTGGGTTGGGGATACCCGATTTCTCCAAGAATTATTTTATTATGATAAGAATTAAATTCAAAATTAATCATAATATCAAAAATTAGGATTAAAATTTGATTAAAATTTTCTGTAGCAGAATAATTTCTTTTAAATAAATATTTCAATAAATTAACTAAATTATGGTTAGAATTAATTAAAATTTAATTCATTGTATTGATTTAGATGAATGCTTATTAATATTTTAGTCTTTCTCTAGTTTGTATAGGTTGTGCATAGCAAAAAAATACTTTATGCTCAAATTTTAATACAACTAATATTAAATTGAATATATATATATTTATTAAAAAGTTTATAATATACAGGTTGATTAAATTTATTAATTATCAAATATATTATAATTTGTTTAAAATTTATATCTTTTGAGAATATAGTTAGTTTTTTAAAGAGTTGTTTATAATATATCATAGATTTATGATCTAAATATAGTAGTAAAAGTTGATGATATGACAAGTATAATTAATCAGCGCTGACGTGTATCATGTATGATTAATCAGCGCTGACGTGGATTAATTGTAGCCATTGATTAAAAAATGGTGGTATAATTACAGATAAAACCCTAAAGATTAAAAAGATTTAGTTATCTATATAATAAATCCTGAATACTTTTTTACATGTGCAGACTGTATTGTCCTTATTCAATATAACTAAATCTTTTTAATCTTTAGGGTTTTATCTGTAATTATACTACCATTTTTTAATCAATGGCTACAATTAATCCACGTCAGCGCTGATTAATCATACATGATACACGTCAGCGCTGATTAATTATACTTGTCATATCATCAACTTTTACTACTATATTTAGATCATAAATCTATGATATATTATAAACAACTCTTTAAAAAACTAACTATATTCTCAAAATGGTGGTATAATTACAGATAAAACCCTAAAGATTAAAAAGATTTAGTTATATTGAATAAGGACAATACAGTCTGCACATGTAAAAAAGTATTCAGGATTTATTATATAGATTCGGATTAACGTTCCTAAAAGAAGCTTTTAAAAATTTATTTAAGAAAAATCAAATTATAATTACTTCTACATAAAAATAATGATATTAACGCATATTCATCTACAATTATTAATAATAATTAATAGGTTTTAATAGTGCGAACTATTAGACCAAATATATATATTTTTTTTTATAAAAAACTGAATTTCTAGCTAAATAGATAGACTTTCAAAATAGTTTAAACATAATCTATTTATAAAACTAGTATGGCCTGACCTGACTGAAGTAGACTACCCTGTTTTTCCATGATAATAATAATGTTAAACAACAAACTTTCCCTTAAAAAAAAGTACTCCCTCCGTCAAGTGAAGATTGAACCTTTTTTTTTTTGGCATAGTAATTTAGGTGATGGAGTTTAGTAGTTAAAGTGGTATGAATATTTGTGTTTAAGATTGTAGTGAATTTTGATATTGTTTATTGTTTAACTTTGACTTAATATTATCGTAATGATGTAATTTGAGAAAAATATTGAAGTGTGACCTTGTTAGAATCGTCTAATCATGTAGTTTTAGAATATATATTTTATACAATTTTTATTTGTATTAATTTTGTAATATTAAGAGTTAAAGAAATATAAGGAACTTCGTGTAGGAAAGTAAAAATGCATTGGAATTTGTGCATAATAGTAAAAGTAAGTATTTTAATGAGATTTGATAACAATTAAAATTCTAATCAAACTTATATTAATTTAATTTTTTTAATACTGGAAAGTAATAAAATTTCACGGAACACCTCCAAAATAGAATAGAGATCAAACTTCGCGACTATATTAAATGAGAAGCAAGGATAAATGGAATTTGATACTTGTCCAATTTACAAGGAACCTTTGTTAAAAAAATAAAAAGGAAAGATAACTATAAATATAAAATACGTATAAAATTTCATTATATTTCCATAATCCATATGTCAAAACAGAAGACGGCGGTTGCAAGTAACCGATGGAAAACCGGGAGCACCATCCAAACGACGACGTTTTGGATCCCCTAGCCGGTGAAACCACTCTTACTGGTTACTGGATACGAAACCGTGACCGGCCACCCCGGTTTCCACGCCCACAATTGTTTTTGTTTTAAATACAGTTTTTAGCCATCGCGCTTGGGCTGCTTTTTGGTGCTCATCTTCATCGCATTCCCCGCGGAGCCTTTTTAACTTTTTGGACCTTTCGTTGGTATAATAAACGCTTGGATGTGAGTATTTGTATTGTGTTATATGATTAGTTCATGTTTATTTGCGATTAGATAGGTGATTAAGTTGTTGAATTTCAGTTCGTGTTGTTTGTGGCTTTTTTGTGTACTAGAATTTGGTGTGTGAATTATTTGAAGCGTGTAGATATGGATAACCTTTTGGGAATTGCTTCTCACCGTGCTTTCGTTTGATTTTTAGTTTTTTTGGTGTTTGTTTGTGCTTATGGATCTGATGAATTATTCTATGATTTTGACTTTGATTTGGATGTGTAGAATTAAGTTCGCAAGATCTTTTAGGGTTTCGTGCTACGGACGGGAAAGTTTTTGTTTATAGGATTTGGGTATTGGTTTTGGAGATGGTGAGGTTATGTAACAGGACACTGGACATGGGTATGTTCTTATATTAGAATGATTTCTGGGTTTAGTGTCTTTGTTGCGATATGAAAGGACTTTGATCACTTGTAGTCTAGAAAACATGCGCCAACATGCTTACTTTGCATTAAAGTTCAAATTGTTACGCGCCTCGCTTGGATTTGATCTTTCTGAAGTTTTTCAGGTTTGCACATGGTACCTTAATCATAAGTTGATCATTAGAGACCTTATGGCTTCATACTTCATGACCTTGAAATATTAACTTCTTGGCGTGATATTTGATTGATTCATTGAAACATTGATCATGTTTTTGTCCATCATCTGGATTATCTTTGCACATTGCACACGATCAACTAGGAATCCTATTATTTTCATGGTCGCAAGCATTTCTATTCAAAAAATTTTGTTTGCTCATCTTGTTTCTACAGATGTCAAATAATGAGGGAGAGGAAATTGTCCCTAAAGGAAATGAATGGGAAGTTGTAGCACTTACGGAATCGGCATATGCTGCTGCCCCTGGTCCCAAACAGGACTCTTTGGATCAAAGTCTAAACAATTCAGTAGGTGATAACAATGCAGAGACTGGTGATGCCATGTTCATGTCAGGTCACTTTGGGTACTCACCAAGTCTGCATGAAAATTTGCTAGTGGAAGCAAGTTCCAAGGAGAAGCCTGTTGGAACGAGAGGTGATTTTAATGGTTCTGAACTTATGGTGACCCAAGGTAGCAAATCAGATTTAAAGCATGTGGATGATATACACATTGAAGGGCTTATTTCTGAGGAATTTTCAGGAGCCCAGAAATTCAACGAAAAAGGCAGCAGTGGATCATTCTATAGTTCTGAATATGGAGATGTTGCTTCGTCAAATTTGATAGAGAAAGAGCAGAGCATTTATAGTACCAAGAAGTTTGGCTCTTATGATGACAAAGCTGCTGCAGGGAGGTCATACATTACTGACGAGGACTTGGAGATTGTTGAACCCTTTGATTCTTTGGACCCGGAAATGGATCCATACTTATCTAATGTGCTGAAGCATGATGATGATGATGATGATGATGATAAGTTCGATGAATTGCCTGGTTTCCCCTGTGAAGCATGGTGGAAAAGGCATGCTTCTTGCTTGTATGATCATGTGAAAAATGTGAACCCTTATTGGTCAATTGTTGTGGCTGCAGCTGTTGTGGGGCTGGTGATCATTGGTCACCGGTGGCAGAGGGATAAGCCTCAAGTTTTTAAACTGAAGTCTCAGTTAGTGATTGATGATAAGGTATCAAATTTATTATCCTCTTTAAAAGTCATTCAATTTGTGCTCCAAGCCTCCACTGCATTGCTTTCATATGCTGTTCCTTTTCCTTTTCCCCTGTCTGCACAGTGAGCAATGTGTAAAGTGTTTCTATATTTTATATTCCTAAATAATCAATGTTTTTTCTGATTCTCACTGCCACTCTTCATTTTGTTCACTAATTATACCAAATAAGTTGTCATGAATTTGTAGGTGTCACCTGGATATTTCCTGGTTGCTTTCATGATAAGGATTTAAGATAATTGGTCATCAATCTGTTTGCTAATCCCTTTTTCTCTTTTGCAGGGTTCAAGCTGGATTCTTGGTCCCATGGCTCGACTCAAGGATGTTGGTTTGAGTCGTCAAAACGTTACATACGCCAGATTGAGCTCATCAACCGAACTTTAAGTTCCTGTTTGGCTGGAGTGGTGAAACAGCATTGCTGAATGATTGGCTAGGTTTGCATGGCGTGGTAAGTGGTTATATGTACATGTGGGTTCCAGCAATGCTAGAACCATACGGTATCTATGCTGTCAGACTGCTCTAGCGAGCACACAGTTAAAAAGTATTTCTCAGCCCTCGGGGCACTAGAGCAAGGATCCAGTGTGTTTGTTTACATTAAATTAGTTAATGCGTGTTGTTACTGTAGAATCTCTGGTTGTTGAACCCCACAAAAAGGGGTCAGGTCATCAACTCATCATTTCACCTCATGTAAGGTCGTTGTGTAACTAAACGTATTGTAAGTAATATGGTACTTTCGAGCATGTGATGTGGTAACCTGATGATTAGCTACGCTATTTGCTGTATCTTGTGTTATAATTTTGTGTATAAAACAACAAGTCTCTCTGTGTCTGTGTTTTCCTGTGAATAGAATTTGTTTTCTTCTGTTTATAGTCATTCTGGTGGGGATGCATGCATGATAATATTCGAATTAATGAAACATACTTGTTTAATTGAATGTACACCAATTAGTGTAGTGTTATTTTTAACCGAATACCAAATAGAAGTTGCGGGATTGTTGTAGTACGTGATTGTGGGATTAGCAATACTGATTCTCCTAAAGCCCTTTCGCATTATTCTATACTCCTATTTGAGACTGCACAAAAATTGTTCATTATTCATGCTAGTTGGATTGTACAGAGTGTGTGGCTGTTGTCTGTTGAGTGTGGAGTATATAGTAAATCCATAATTACTGTAACTATTCTCTTCGACCATGTTGAAAGCTTAGAAATACTAGTAATTCCTAACAATTCAATTAAATCTAAAAACATAAATTTAGAGTAACTCTTTCATTCACCGCCTTGTAACTTGCGAGTGTAGATTTTTTTTTTATTAGGATACATCATACAAGTTGCTGTGCCAAATACCCCCAAAGTGTCTAAAGTGCTAGTAGTGTATGTCAAGAAAGAAGACAACCGACAATATGGGTGTGGAAAGTGACTTGTGGTTTATGCTAATGTATTGCTCCGTTTGATTATATCATTTGCTAAGTAATTTAATACTTTCTCCGTTTTCAAAAAAATTTAACATTCCTTGTTTTCACGTAATCTAATACACATCTTTAAAGAGTAATATTTTAATTATAAAAGGAAAAATTATAAAAGAGTAATCTTTAAAGAGTAATATTTTAATTATAAAAGGAAAAATTATAAAACTTTAATAATATAAAACTACGTGATTAGACGAATCTAACAATATTGCACTTGACTATGTTTTATCTTATGTAACTGTATTAAACAGTCGAATCAAAGTTACTTAATAAATAGTGTTTACTATGCAAACGTTAACATTTTTTTAAAACGGATGAAGTAATAACTTGTGAGTACTTAATAAAGTTGTATGTATTAATTACTATATAATTCGATAATATTCCAAGGATTGAGTTCAATGGTAGAAGGCCTAGGTCATTCTTTATTTGATTTTTTTTCTTCTTTTAGTATTACCCTTTTCTTTGGGAGAAGTTAGGGTGCAACTATTGGATTTGACATGATTTATTGCCGTTTTTTTCAATTGTTGATTAGCTTTTTAAATTAACGGTTGAGATGAACTGGAAGGGTAAAAAGGTAATTATGTCATATTACTCCAAAATATATTTTAATACATTTCAGCGACAAAGTATGTAATTTTCAGCGATTTTGTTGATTAATATATTGTGTTCAGCGACATCCATATTGTTTTCAGCGCGTCTTCCGTGTACTTTCAGCGACGCACAATAGTATATTTCAACGACGCACTATAGTATATTTCAGCGACAAACTATAGTATTTTTCAGCGACTTGATATTGTGCATTTCAGCGACTTCGTAAAAGTTGAAACCCTAATTCTTTGGTTTAATATATTTCAGCGACGCACTATAGTGTATTTCAGCGACGCACTATAGTATTTTTAAGCGACAAGCTGTGTGCATTTCAGCGACATACATAGTGTTCTTCAGCGATGACATGCGTATTTTTCAGTGACTTGACATTAAAAAAAATTTGGACAATTTTAACCTTTTACATTTTGGACCGTTGGATCTTAAACGAACGGTTGGGATTGGTTTGTGCTGCGGGTTTTGATGATTGCACCGTAACCAATCCCTTTTTTTTACCATCCATATTTCCGTTTAAGTGAATTTTTTTGCTCAACGCCTCAACCTATAATATACGATTAAATACTAAAAAAAATTATTTTGACAGAAATTTTCCAAACGAGTTTTTTCCCTTTTTAAACATTTTGACAGTTAGGGATTCGGAATACTTACTTGTACAGTGATACATATAAAAACATTTTTAATCACCAAATATTTTGATATCCTTTTTACACAGTTCGATTTTTAAAATGAAATTAATGGTCATCGCATTTTTAAAAGTACTTTTGAAAATTAGATATTTAAAACACATTAAATAGTAAGATTGGGATTGAAACCTATAAAGACACTTTACATGAAGAGTTTGAAAAACACTTTAGACGTTGAGTTTTGAAAACCTTGGGATAATTAATAAGATAATCATTTTTAATTGTTACGTTAAACCCGATTCACATATTGGAATTGCGGTTGTGCTCTTCACCTGTTGTTTGCTTTTGCTGTTGTGGCCTTGCTTCTTGCACATCCTGAGAATCTTCGTTGATTCTCTATTGTTGTCTTTTATACTCCTATACTACAGTCTACAAGCCTGTAGATTTTCTTGGGCTCCAGAAGCCCAGTACTGAAATTGGTTTAATATTTTGGGCTTAGGCCCAAATGATTTTTAATAGGCTTAGTTGTTCTACAGCACTTCTTCGGGATGGTATGACCGTAGTACACAAATCACGACGGTTGGCTGCTGCGGGGCAATTCTGCGTGGACTGGAAGAGCGACGTCCTCTGCTCGTTGATCTTTGCTTCCGCCGGCGACCGCGAGTGCAGGTATACTTTGTTCTCTTCCGTCAGTTTGCATCTTGTTGTTTTATTGTGTTGTTTGGGCATCTTGTGAGGGGACGGGACCGAAGATATTACAGGAGAAACCAATTTTATTTTTACTGGAGTTCTGTTTTTGGTATACTGATGCTGGAAATTTTTATAGGTTTGAGTATTGATTAATCTATGTTTTCAGTAAATATATGCCTTGTTCTCCACCTTACTAATTGATCCCTGCTTCGAAGCTATGTAGGTTAAAGGGTTTAAAGAATGTTCCTTTCTAAGTTTTATCGGCTTGGAGCTCATGCTGTCGGGAATTTTGTAAAAGGTGTGTTTTTTAAGTCATGCCATTGATTAGTGTGATTTATTCGCTGAAATCGCTGGTCACTTACAGTACAAGAAGCTTTCTATTGTTGTACAATGGTGTGATAAAAGGCATTCTGAATTAAAATATTTTAATTTTAATGAATTAATTAGCTGTATCCTATTTTCAATTTAGTTTTAAATTCATTAGTGTCATGTATGCATTTGGTTTCCTTATCTCTAATTAATTGCACAAAGGCAAGAACTTTCACAAAACATCGCCTGATCTGAATTAGCTTCATGTTTTGGTTGTGTTAGAACTCATTACATTAGAATGAACAACCCGGGATTATCCTTTGTGACATAAAGGAAATAATGCTTGGATGTTGGTTTCCTTGTCTGTAGATTCTTTCATTTTTCCCCTTGTGTAGCTTTGCGATTGCTTTCGAGGGAATTACTTTGCTGACACTATCTTTTGCAACTGCAACCCTAAACTTTGTCTCCAAGGTGATTTCTCGTTTTATAAATATTTTTTTCTCCCTATTTCAGCTCCAACGCTTTCTCGAAGGACTCCGTATTATCCAGTTGTTCGTGATCGATTCACACGTGGCCTGGTTAGTATTGACAGTATGTCAATACCCTTTAGTACCTTTTAAATTGGGGTTCTCTATTTGCATAGCTGAGATCTGAAAGCACTGGAAGTAGCCATTAGGCATTTAGGCCTTTGATTTAAGCAATTCCTGCTAAAGTATATGCCTAAGCTTATGTTCTTTTTGAACAGGATTAGTGCATATTTTGAGTTTGTAAGTCATGATGAAGCAAGTCTGTCCTCATCAAGTATACACAGTTGAATTTCTCAATTCCGAACGAAGGCCTCTGAATTTTAATTATAAATTAGTGTCTGCACTCTGCAATTTTTATGTTTCAAGCGCATTTGATAAGATAATGTGTTTGTTAAAAAGCGCGTACTACTGCATAGCTGTCAGCAGAAAAGCAATAGTTATAAACAGATAAGAAGAATTAAAATCCACTAACAGAGTACAGAAGATCAAACCAGAAAGTAAATATGCTAAATGCCTAAGGGTAATTTGGATGTTGCTTTAGTTTTCTCGGTTCTCTATCTTAAGAAGAATGTAATGGGGCCATCTTTATAATGTCATGTTTATGTGCTCATAAAGAATAGTGCTTGGTTGTGAGGTGCTACCAGTGTGGATTAACTCATTGTCGTTTATTTTTCTTCTAAGGGTTTGTTACTCTAATCTGTTCATCTGATCAGACATTCACACTCAAAATTATATCTATTTCTTCATATATCCAGAGATCGGAACTGTTTTGCAGTACAGCTTCTAAACTTGAGCCAGAGGATGGAAATGAAGAAACGTAAGCCCTTTCTAACAGTTTTCATCCTTTGCTTTTTCTCTTCTACCAGGAAGTTGACTCCTGAACCATGGTTCGTGAATTTAGTTTGTGGATGGGATGGGATTTTATGTGTGTTGAGTATCTATTTCAACAAAAAGTTGATGGGAGAATCTCCCGGGGGAAGGGAGATGCATATCTCGATATTCAAAATATATTAATATTACTATAAACTCTACCATGATGCATTCATATTCTTTTTATAATTCAAATGACTTCATAAAAACTTAGCTGACGAGGAGATGATTGCAGTATAATTTTATTATTGATGAGGGCCATAATATTGAGTTGGATAAATTAATAATCAAACCCATCCCACAAGCTAAATTTTTACATTTTTATATTGTGGCTCATAATAATAATGTATAAAACCTGGTAGATTAAGTTTCCGTGTATGTTTAAGGCTCTCTTGTGATAGAACCCTGTACATTCTTTGTGCTCTTTACTTACACTGCAGAATAAATGTGACATTTGTTGACAAAGATGGAGAGGAGATCCACATTAAGGTCCCTGTTGGAATGTCAATGTTAGAAGCTGCACACGAGTATGACCTTGATCTTGAAGGTAATTTTAATTTCTTGAATTGTGTTTCCTTTTCTGTATAAAATTGCATTATTATCTAGCATATTGCATGATCTAGAACTCAATTTGAATTGTGTTTCGAAAACTTTTAAACTGAATAATCAAACTGGTCTGAGCAAGTTGTTGATTGTCACTACTAGACTGGCTAAATCTTGTGAAATTATTTCAGGGGCATGTGAAGCGTCACTTGCTTGTTCCACATGTCATGTTATTGTACCGGTAAGTTTCAGCCACAGAAATTTGATTACCTACTGGTTTTCAGTTTTTCACTACTCTATACTCTTTAGTTGCCATCCAACTAAAATAAATACCATTTCCTAATTCATTCTCATGTATCATATGAATGCTTTGTGTCAGGATATGGCTCAATATAATAAACTACCAGAGCCAACTGATGAGGAACTGGACATGTTAGATCTTGCATTTGGCCTCACAGAAACGTCGGTATCTCGTCTTTGAATCAGCAATTTTTTTTGGCTCACTTTCATAAACTTAACATGCAAATACTTCCTGTAGATCTCGCCTGGGTTGTCAAATCATTGCTAAACCTGAGCTTGATGGGCTTCGTTTGCAAATTCCTGGTGCCACTCGTAACTTTGCTGTTGATGGGTACAAGGCAAAACATCATTAGATTATTGTTGATGGCAAGAAGTCTTAATTAGCACAGATTGATAGATTGTTACAGGTGCGATCAAGCAATTTTGTTGTCTAGCTAGCTTGGGAAGCAATCTTGACTACTGATAAATGTTCCCAACTTTCACGAAAGAAGGACCTCATACATTTTTTCTTCAAAAGATGAGTATGTTTCAGTCGTGTTATAAACAATAAATATACCAGAGACTATTGTTGTATTCTTGGTTATCATTTTCTTGTAACATCGCATTCAAAGACATACGGATTAGTGACAGTCGATAAATACGAGCTATTATTACCATTGCTTATCACGAGCCAAAAAAGGACTATCAAGAAAATTATTCTGGTCGTTTTACAAATTTGTGTTACACAATCTTGAACTATACACAAGTAAGCGATATGTACAGAACCCTTTAACTCGAAACAACAAAGGATCAACATTTGAAGTGAAATTCAGGACAGCTATACACTAATACATGGGTTTGGTCTCTTCCTGCTGCCATGAAGCTTTCCAACACCATTCAGCGATGCAAATGAAGCCTAATACCAGCTACCAGAAACTTATTCTGACGTGTCTTCCAGCATGAACTGAAATGGCATAATCAACTAATTCCAGGGAGCATTACAAAATCAATGCCGACTAAATGTCAATCACACTATATGCGTATGCAACCTGTACAAATAACAAAGGAAATTGTGAGCCAAGAACGAGGACAAGTGGTTTTTTAAGATGTGTGAAGCCATTCTTGTATTGCGGAACGTAGAGCATGATTGGGCAGCATATCGCAATGTGGAAGTTTAAGGTTGGTCATTGGTGAGGTATCATGGCCACCCTCCAGCCAGCCCTTGAGAGCTTCTGACTCGTATGTAAATCCGTCTGCTGCGACAACCGGGTCTTGCATGATTTCCTGTAATGATTGTGAAGTTAGGGGAGAGAGATGGAGAGAGCAGTAATACTGAGCAGAGAGATGATAAAAGGAAGGATTGTTGGCAATTGGGTTCTCACTAGAAACCCAGAAAGCCTTAAACGAACCTGGAATATTGGGCAAACAAAATACGATGGTACGTAATACCGGTCTTCAGGACCAACACGGAGAGACGAAACCCCACATGAAACTTTCATGGGTTCCAGCACTTTCCACACCTCAGAAGCAAGATCAGGACGATTCCTGCGGTTCATGTCGGTGCAATTGAGAGCTAAGTGAGCGAGCTGCTTCGCCTGTACAAATGGCCAGTCCCCAGCTGTTGGATCCAGCAGATCTTTCAGGTTTCCTTTATCTATTGCATATTGGACTTCCTTGCTTATACCCAATGCAGGCCTTCCTGTTAAAAGCCTCAATAGTATAATTCCAAAAGAGTAAACATCCGACTTTGATGTAAGCTCTCCCGTTGAAAGGAATTCCGGGTCCATATAAACGAAAGTTCCTTTCGGGTCGGTCTTGCAACACACTGTTGTATTATTTTCTGAAAGCTCATCTCTAGGGAGCTGACGACATATCCCAAAATCGCCAAGCTTGCATACAAAGTTGGCATCAAGCAGAATATTAGAAGGCTTCACATCACCATGTACAACTCCCGCTGGGCAACAAGAATGCAAAAACATTAGTGCAGAGCATAGCTCTGCAGCTATACGGATCCGAGCTTTCCATGACAATGGGGAAGTGTTATTTCTACAATTGAGCCGGTCTTCGAGGCTTCCATTGGGCAGGTACTCGTAGATGAGAGCCCAAGCTTCGGGGCAGGCTCCTATCAGAGTAACAATGTTCGGATGCCTCACCTTACTCAAGATATTTACCTGAAACAAGGTTAGAAGATTCAAGTTACAAGTGGTAACAGACCTAGGAAATCATGCCCAGCTGTATGCTATATACCAAGCCATACAACAACTAGGAAGAACCTCCAGCACGTCTTTATCCCCAAAAAAAAAAAAAAATATCTTCATAAAATGCTTTTTCTGATACACTAATTGCATTTTTGTAGCTAGAAGTCTAGAACCAAGCATATGCCCAATCTCGCTCGGGCCCAGTTATTCATAAACAGAACTGGCCGTCCATTTGATGATTCATAGAAATATATGATTTGAAAGATAACCCAATCAATCAGCACACAAGAGTTGAGGTAAGAAAAGGTGCTAAGAAGGCAAATGACAAGTACAGATATAAGGAAATGAGCATCATGGGCTACAATACCAAATGATATAACATTTGAAGTAAAATGTCAAAGAGTTGCATTAGGGTGGACCACATAACCCGTTACCAACAAAGAGGGCCATTTCTGCAGTTCAGGGAGAAGAACTCAGAAACTTGTGTACGAGGGAAGATGGGGATAACTTCATGAGTAAAAGAACAAAATAAATAAATCTTGAGTTGTGACTACCGACTATTATGAGGAAGGAGATTAATAGAAAACAAAGAAATGATAAACAGAACTGACAATTACTTGCAGGGTGACCTACCTCTTGTTGAAATTCAAAAGGCCCTTGTGAGCTATTTGGATGTAGCATCTTTATGGCCACTTGCGTGTGTCGGAGATTTCCTTTATAAATGCATCCATAACCCCCTTCACCAATCTTTGTGGATTGGCTAAAGTTGTTTGTCGCCTCCTCAATTTCCAAAAAAGAGAACTCTGAAAAGAACTGACATATGGATGAGCTTGAAGCCTCCTCAGTTTGTTTTTTCCTCAGCTCCTCTGCTTCTCTGAGGGCATTATCACGCTCAACCTGCAACTCATCTCTTTCATTCTTGTACTTCTGCAACAACTCAACTGCAGAATACATTTTCTGCTCCAATTCTTCTACCATCTTGTCAGAATCTTTAATTTGACGCTCCAGGGAGAGTTTCTGTCCCTGGGCAGCTCTGAGGTCAAAAGTCACTGCTTCTAGTTGCCTTCTCATCCTTTCAGTCTCTTCCCTGCCTCTTGTTAGCATTTCTTCCATTTCTCTTCTGCGTCTTTGCTCCTCTGCATAGACAGTTTCAGATTCTCTGACCTAAATATGATTCCGAAAAAAACAAAATCAGTTCAGTGATAAATTATTTATGCAGGCAAGAAATCATTATTGGCCCATCTCCATCTAAAAAGGATACTAATTCAAGATAATTGTGGAAGCATGTATACTATAATTGCATAAAATAACTGAATACGCATAACGCATTGCAATAAAACTACACTAAACAGAATTATCTAAGAGAGACAATGTGTGACGAAAAATCAAAACGTGCTCAAAAGAGATCAAGATGCTGAAATATGTGTTAGTTTCATAAAACAACACTTATATTATGACAAGAAAATGGAATAAAGAAAGAGGAAAAAATAATAGGAATTTCACCTTGCGAAGGGCATCAATGACGGCTTTTTCAGCTTTCTTGCGCCTGACAGATTCTTCGTATGCTTCTTTCCGCGAACTTTCTGCTTCAGCAACAAATTGCTCAAGCTTATCATAGAGATCGTCATTCATGCTCCCTTCCTGTTCCAGTTCATTAAACTAGTCAGAACATCATTAGAACAAAAAACAGACGATATGTAAATCACTGTTAAAGAATGCAATTTGGATTATGATGATGGCACTTGGGATTTGTTTTTTAGCATCAACGGTTGGCATTGATCTTCCTATTATCACTCGAGTTGGAGGGATTTACTTACAGTGGCACAGGATGCAGCAGAGGAAAGGTGTTGAACTGCATGGTTTGGTTGAGTCACTTTTAGCTCAGGCTCAATTTCATTTCCCTCGCTTCTAGGGGTGATTAAGGCTGAAAGCTCAATGACTTCACTAGAATTTGTTGAATACTGAGAACATACTGACAAACTTCTCCTCGAGCAAGTGTCCCAATCAGAATTCCCTTCTGGAAGGGAACTCAGAGAAATAGACCCTAAAGAGCCATTGGATGCTGCTAAGAGTTGTGTCCGGTGATTGTCAGACCTGACCCTACGGAAATTGGGTGCAGAATTACCCTGCCTCATCAGACCATTTTCTGCATCTGTGACAGAGAGTGATCTCACACGGGCACCAGCTTCAGCATATGGACTTGGTTGAAATGATGGGGGATCTGCCTCCATGTCACTGCCATCTATTTTTCCTTCCCTAAATTTATTAGAGATAAGGTATTTTAAGATATGTGCAGTAAGAAAAACAATCAGCACATTTGCCAATTAGATATTGGATGAACCCAGACTCTACCTAAAATATTTGTTGAGAAGATGACCTAATTCATGACCTTTGTGTATGTTTAAAATCTGAAACTAAAACTAGATGTTTGAATCTGGCCCTTGAGCTATTTGAACATGTTTATGTTCATTCGATTATTTTCTGAACACTAAATTATGTTTACATTCAGTTCAATAGGGCAACCAAAATCTATGTTTGAAAGGCACTGCAATACATACCTTGTACATATAACATTTCCTTTACATATAAACCAGATGTGACAAAAACTAGGTGCTTCTGTGCGCACATGAATTGCTTTCTTAGACTTGAGCTCCTTCATTTTTCTGCAATATAAAAGTAGTAATCTTAATAGACAAGCAACCACAAAAGTAGGTAAACACAAAATAACTAATTTATGATGGGGAGAGAGAATTCTGAAGCCTACAGAAGCAGTAGTATGTGGCGCCATCAAAGAGCAAAATAATCGTCAGATGACAGAAGAGCTAAATAGATATATGAGGCACAGCGCACAGAATAAATAAAACAAGAGATATGCTATCAACTGCATTGTTCATGCAATCAGACCGCTGGGGTGCGAGTTCCGACTTTCTTCACCACATCACTCATCAGACTAGTCTTTTGATCCACAGCAGAAAACATGCCTAGACCATTGTACCTTTCCATGTATTTAAAGTACTAACTGGATATACCCATGATATAGAACAAATGATTTATGATATTCAAGGAAATGCCTGCTTGTAGACTTTACTTTTTGGGGCCGTATACCTTGAATAGGATTTACTTGCTGCAGCTCCCATGACAAGCCACCTGATTCCATGCTCAGATATAAGCTGCACTATGCCATCCTTAACAGAGTCTGATTTTATCATTAGTTTCTCTGCTCGAACCTATATTTTTTTAAAAGAAAAAAAAAAAAGAAGGAATATAAATCAATAAAACAATGCATGTTTTCACTTTTATTCCAATATAAAATACCAAGTCGGAGTGGAGCTGACAAACAATTCATGAATAAACCAAGAGGACAACCATGGTATATTATACAGTATGTTGTAACTTGTAACAAAATGTTATAGGAAATAACATCATTATCCTACCAAGATCATTCAATGGTAGTCTAACTTACATAAATGTGAAACATCTTTAATATGTTAACACAAAGAAAGGATGGTAATGGGAATATCTCTTGGAAAAATAAACAACATACCCCAGCTCCCTCACAAGTACGAATATGCTTGTCCAGAATCTTATGCATCTCTTTCCTCTCATCTTCGTGATATGCCTCAACTTGATGTTCTTCCATGAGGCTAATTGGAACTTTGGAACCCACTTAAATAACAAAAGGTAAAGGATGGCGTCAGGCACAACATTTAATCTAAAATACTTGTCAAATATAAGACGAACTAATCAAAAACCTACTTTCAAAAGGAAATAAATATCGACTGAAAAACTAAGGTTCGACTTATGATATCAGAAGATCAGAATTGTTGTCTATTTCATTCAGAAAAGTATTATAGAAAGGTTGAAGAACTAATGTAATTAGAACAAAAGATCCATAAAATTATTCTGGTAAAGAAGTCAAAGGTAGCATGATCAATCCCAGATCTAAGATGCACATACTTTGTGTCAAAATTACAAACCACTAACCGAAAATACATAGCATGTAAAGCATACTGTAAGCTCACACCAAGACAAATAAATAAGGATAAACCCAATCACGAACCCAATCCAACCACAGAGCAGTCTCCAAACAAGTAGTTGAACAACCAAAACTACCTTAATCGAAAGCACACATCCATATCCAAAATCATCGGTAAGGTTACAAAATACAATAGTTGGGACAAAAATCAAAAAGCAAATATCATTTGGTAAGAGCTTAATACTAACTCATGGGAATCTTCTGTGCAGGTTGATGAACATGAAGTATGCAAATCTTCATCCCTCTCGAATTGTGCAAAGCCCACATCAAAATCGAGTCACTATCCTTTGCATCTTTCCCCAGAGCCACAAACATTACACCCTCCTTCAAAGAGGGCGAGGGAACAGTTCCAGTCCCAGCTCCAGATTCCAAATCTTCCACGATTTCCCTCTCCCCACTCATCCCGCCACCGCCTCTTAAACTCAAACTCGCTAAATCAAGTTCCGGAGACCTAATTCCGTTATTAGGCCTAGGAATTTCCCCCACAGCCATCACATAATCACGTAATTCAGCTCCAAATTCACCCTCCCGACTTCAATTTTGAAAAAAACCCTCAGTCTTGCGTGTGGCTACGATTATTTTGGAAACTGAAAAGGGGTTGCTTGTCTCAAACACAAAATATCATCAATTTTAATATGCAAAAAATCAACAAAGACTATCGTTCAGGAAGATACAACAAAAGTAAGAAAACCCAGTTTTATTGAGTAAAAATAAGGGGGGTTTCGTTTGTCATATCTGTGGGGACGATACTGAGAGTGGAGTCCACCAGTTAGTTCAGCTCACCAATTTCTTGTGGATGTGGAACTTCTTCGGACATTAGGCCTTCTCCAATCATAATACCTCAATTCCAGGTATTTAGGTGCCAACTCAGCGCCACCTCAAAAGTTAAATACCTCTACCTATAAATAAAACTCTTCCCTCAACAACAATACCCAAAAAGTAGGTATTTAAGGGACCCACTTATTATTATATTTATTATATCATTTATATTTTAATTTATTAATTATAAAAAATAATTTAATTTTAGATAAATAAAAAAATAATATAAAAAAATCTGAAAAATTAAATAAAAAGTAAAAAATAAAAAAATAAAAAATAATGAAAAGTTGAAGCAAACAAAAACTTTTTAAAAAAACAAATAAAAGAAATTGAATGAAGTCGCCATTCAGGCGACTAGGCCCACAACATAAAAAAAAAAAATTAAAAAAACTGACAAGGCACATCTTTTGAGGTTAAAAACCGAGTAGCAAATTTGCTACCCCATTACCTTCCCCAATCTTTCTCCATTGGTTAAATACCCCAAGTGGAGGTATTTACACCTTCCATGTCACCACCTTCCCCACCATTGGGGAAGGCCTTATGGATTCTTCCTTCCCGCAATCCTAGTTTAGGCGGTACGACTGGTTCTTACCCTGAAGTTTTGATAATTGGAAAGTTGCCCCTGATTTGGCCTCAGTATAATATTTTAAACTTATGTGGTGCCCGGTTTAAAAAGTTGCAAGAAAAGGAGGAAATGTACGGACTTTATAAAAAGGTGAAAAAAAAGGGAAAGGAAAAAATATTCGTTTGCGTGAGCTGTGCTGTGAGTTGTGACTCGTGACGTGTTTCCTTTTTTCTTTAGATAATACTCGTAGTAGTAATATTTTCACAGTACTCCCTCCATTTTTAAAAAATTGCAACGGATCCACTGTCCAAGAAGTTCAATATACAGTTTAAAATATTAATAACATAAGTTCGGTATAAGTAAAATGCTAAAAGTTCGATATTTAAAAAATACTCGACGAGACGAATGTAACAATATCTCACTTAACTATATTTTAATAAAAATTTAATTAAAGTGAATGTGTGAACAGTATTAAATTTCCAAATGTCACATAAAAAAACGGAGAGAGTATATTGTTAGATTCTCATTTTTTTAATTCTAACGTGTAAATATTATTTACTGAATGATTTTAATTTGATTCTTTAATATATTTATATAAAATAAAATATAATCAAATGAGATGTTGTTACATTTATCTATTTAAATTGTTCTATGATTTTAATTTGATTTTTTAATATATTTATATAAAATAACATATAATCAAATGAGATGTTCTTACATTCATCTATTCAGGTTGGGCTAAGGTTAATTGTGATGGCCGAACAGGCAGACATTCTAGTATGGCTGCGCGGTATTATTCGTGACAATCAAGGACGTTGGATGGGCGGCATCCGGGCTAAAGGTGGTGTTAAGGATGTAGCTCAGGCTGAAGCATGGGGCATCCTTCTCTGTCTCCAATTGGTTTTGGAGTTAAACATACCAAAGATCGAAGTTGAAACAGATTGCAAGCAGCTGCTCGAACTCCTCAATGGGATTTCTTCTATTCCACCGTCTCCAGGTCCTTTAGCTGACCTTCTAGCTAAAATTCACTCTATCATCCGATGGCAGTGGGACGTGAGGTTTGCATGGATCCCTAGGGAAGCTAACCATGTTGTTGATTTACTTCTCAAAGACAACTCTCTCCTTTGGGGTGTAGAGTATCTTGTTAGGCCTCCTGATTGTATTCAATCCGCCTTACTGATTGACTGTAATGGTTTGTACCATTCTCGACAATTTGAATGAAATGGCTTCGGTCCCCCTTTCTACCGAAAAAAGAAAAAAATTATATTTTTTTTATAAACTTTAAAATATTACTCTTTAAAAATATATATTGAATTGCGTGTAAAATAAATAAAGTAATTTAGGTTTGGTTGTTAATTAATACAAAATTTGGGAAAATAATTACCGTAAGTAAATTTTTAATAAGAAAACTCATTGGGTCAACCAAAACGAAAAAAAAAAAAACAAACTAAAATAAAACAAAATCATTGGGTCAATTTCCAAAATGCGTCATGGGAAATTAAATGTAAATTCTTTTCATATTTTCGGTACTCGTTTCGTTAGTCCCGGTTGACCTTATTTATACTCCCTCCATTCATAACATAATATAATAAAATATGTAGTACTACATATATAATCATGTCGTTGTATTTTATAATTTTTATTTTTATGTACTATATTTTAAAATATTAATCAGTCAACAAATGTATTTGTGCCCAGATTAAATGAAATACACTATTATGTTTTGAAGTTTGAAGTTTGAACATGCTACACCATTCAACATACTCTTATTATATACAGCCCTGTTTAAATTGAAATTTTTTAATGAAATAAAAGTGGAAAAATCAATTTAAAAAACTTGTGAAAATGAGACTGAAAATAAAAAATAGAGTGTTCATAATATAATTTTAAAAAATAATTTCGAAAATGTGTTTAAATCAACTCAAATCAACGTGAATACGTGCGACTAATGTCCCATGATGGGGAAAGAACATAGCTAGTACTAGGTTTGTTTAGTTTAAATAATTTTCATGTTGAAATCGATAATATACTAATTTAATTTAAGGAAAATTTCCAGAAAATAATCCAAACATATCGACATGGAAGCGAGAATGATGCTAGAAAGCAACAAACATCACCCACTTTTTATTAGAATCCCAACTTATTGACAAAAATATTTCAACAAATGGCACGCAGAATAAGAGGGTGTTTGTTTGTGCGTTTTGAGACAGATTATCTGATTATTGCGTTTGCAAAACGCATATAATCAGTTAATCATGTTTGTGTACTAACTTCTAATAATCTATTATTTGCGTTTTGAGGGAATGAAAACGCTATTTCCTTGCAGCTACAATTTGGTGCTGCAAGAAAAATGCGTTTAGCTAAAAATAGATTTTACTACATTGTTACCTTTTGAGATAATGAAAAATGTAAATCCAAACACTTTTTAATGATTATCTGATTATTGCGATTTGAAACAGCATAAACTCATCCAAACACTTAATTTTCTACAGTACGTTTTTGTTACAGCAATTATCTGATTATCCGTTTTCTAAACGCTGCAGCACTTTTTAAAACGCACATCCAAACGCCATCTAAAACTCGTAAACGATTGGGCCACTGGGGAAATAGGATAATTCTCGCATCTAGAACAGATTCCCTCAAGAAACTCGTCATCGAATCAGGTTTTGTCGACTTCTGAATTGCTATTAATTGACTCTTACCACGCAAAGATGTAATAATATAATACTATGAAATAAAATTATGTATATTAGTCGCAATCTAGTAGTATATGCAAGGCATGTAATAATTACTAGATCATTGTGAGGAATCTCTTGACTGAGCATTGAATACTCTGCACATGCCTTTGCTTGGTTGCTTCTCTAATGGCCAATTTGCATTAGTTTTATTTTTTACGGAAGGGACCATTAATAATAATAGTACTAATAAATTACGTGTCTCTATTTATATCTCTACTTTTTTAAAATAATAAACAAAGACCGACGAATATATGCCGGTCCCAGAGATAGAGACTTACCTCAGTGGTCAAGTTCTCTACTCCCAACGAATTGGTTGAGGGTTTGATTTTCCACCCGACATTTATCCATTTACTTTTATTCATTTGTAATTTGTGTGGCATAGGTCAGTACCACCATTTGCTAGTTTATATAGGTTGTTTAGCAAAAAACATAAACTGTATTCATAAGGGCTCGATTAAAAACAAGAAAAAGTCAACCAGATCTTCGATTTAAAAAAAAAATCAGTCGTGTTATTTATTGCCCTGCATTTGTGCATCATTTGGCATTGATGGACATTGAATAAACCGTGAGTATATATACATTTTTAATTTAAAATTAATGAAATGAAATGAAGTGTGTATTTGTAAGAAAATAAATGATACGTACGGAGTAATACTTTGAAGGATATTCGAGTGGTAAAATACGCAAGGATATAAAATTCTTCAATTAAATCTTATTAGCCATGTTAAGTAAAGAGACCAATATATGGTTGGTAATGATGTGAGAAATTTGTATTGTTTAGGAAAAATTTTACTAGTCTATTGAATTTCTTTAAGAAATTCATTGGTGTTTTTTTTTTCTTTTTTCTCTCGTTCTTTCTTTCTTTTTTTTTAAAAAAAAGACAATCAAATGAGTCTGAAAAACCGTTTCCACCTGATGTTGTCAAGTCTTCCTTAGCAGCGGATTTGGCTGGTGGTTCTCACGTCTCTAGTTGGGTCTGTTGGCCATGTAGTTCATTTTATTTTCTTCTCTAGCTTGCATAGGCTGTATCGCAAAAAAAAAAAAAGAGTTTAAAAAACCCCACGAGCACTGTGAATGGTTGACGTGATATCCATCGGTGCTAACAGTGGCGGACCCAGCCTTAGGCTGGGTGGGGCTCCAGCCCTACCTAAAAAAAAAGCATATTATATATATATATATATATATATATATATATATATTGTACTATTAATTTATTAGTATCGACTGTCTATAGCCCTACCTGATTTGCTCACAATTCCTCATGAGCCTCATTTTCTCACTGTTGAAAGCAAATCATTTTCTCCCAACTCCTCCTAATGGATTGTTCAAGTTTTATTTATTTATTTGGTAAACATTGATATTCAAGGTGTGTGGGAGCTTTAAGCCACATAAAAATTGTTGTTAACACATTAATCCAAGGACATAAAGTCGATTGAATAATTGTTGGGGGTTAGAGGTATTGTAAAAAATTGTATACTTACAATTGAAAAAACAAATTTCAGCTCTACCTGTAGAAAAATTCTGGATCCGCCACTGGGTGCTAAGCACCAAAGCACGTCATCATGCAACCAACTAAGCATCAAACATGAGCCACTATACTTGTAATCAGAATTAGTACGGACTATGGAGTAGTATTTTTTAGTACAATAAATCTGGGCAATGGATATGGTCGGTTAGCTGATCATTAAAAAACAATTCTATAAACAAACATTCTGCAAATGCAATTGAAGACGACCTAAATACATTCGGAAGTACGTAGTTAAAGAAACCGCATTCTTTGAAACTAATCACCTACTTGTCTATACTCTACTTGTATGTTAGGAGTGCTAATTAAATAAATAAAATTAGCAATAATTAATTGCAATTAGGCCTTAGGTTAGGTGTACTGATCCAGTTGAAAAAGGTTTCTTGAAAAGTAAGGGCATTGGGGAAAGGAATACTGGCGACACTGGGCCAGTTAGAGGAAGAGGCCCAGGCCTAAATATTTGGCCCATTTTGTATATTTGTGGCTGTATCCTGTATATGCCAATCCCTCCCGGTTGAATTTTTGCAGTTTCGCTCCATTTTTTCACGTGAAATTACGAACGCACGCACCAAAGAAAACTCGGAGGTGATTTCGGCAAAAAAATACTGTATACTACTATTTGGAATCTCTGGTTGGATTTTGTGCTGTTGGAAGCCCCTGGATTTCAATCCGCTGAATCAGCAGAGGTCGGATATGCCATTGGAAAATGAACCTGAAGATCAACAGAGCAAGCAATCTCAGTTCCATTTCTGTTTTTCCTCCTCATAGGTTTGATTTCTTATTCACTAAAATTATACTATTTGTGATCTGGACAGCATTTTGGATTTATTTATTTATTTCTGTATCTTGAAATGGATCTATGTGGAATGAAGTGCTGTTTTGCGTTGAGAGCTGCTCGTTTATGCATGACTATGATAAGACACCACGATCGTTTTGTTTCAATTCGCTAAATTGATGCCGACGAAGTTAAGTTGTATGTTTCTCGAAAAAATGTGCGAATTGTTTTGAACGGAGTGTTGAAGATTATATGTATTGTGCATGAGTAAGGAGGTCGAGTGCAGTTTCTAGTGCATCAAACACTTCTTTGGCCTTGGAGAGAGGCCAAACAGCATCACAGGCGCAGGCACAACAATCACAGCTGACACTTTCACGGGGATTTTCATCTCAGCATGGTCTCATGTCTCAGTTTTCACAGAATTCTCAAGATGACATCCTTACTAATGAGGTAGTGCAGTAGATCATGTTTGTGTTTCTTAGCATGTTTGGACACACGTATTTATATAGCATAAAGAACTCACCTAGAAGAACTTTAGATGAGGTCACTGTTAAAATGTGGATAAAATTTCAGATATAGGACCCTTCCTCTAATACTCCAATTAGACTAGCTGTGACACAAGATTGTGAACTTCTGCTGGAAATGATTGTGTTAAGGTCACTGAGCTTGATGAATATAATCTTTCAGCTGTTCTTTGTTGATCTTGTGATGCAGCTAGTTCACTATTACTAAAAACTATATAACTCACTCAATTCACACAGAGGGAATGTTTACCAATACATGATGTCTGAACTCTCAAAACACTCCTTTCAGCATTTGAGGTGTCTGGCCTTTTCCCAATACATAATCACATTAAGGAGAAAATGCAGTCACAACTTATTGTGATGGGCAATTGGGCATGTTATCAATTCTGGCATGGAGTGATGCACTCTAATTTCCATCTCCCTTTCTTTTTTCTGTATCTTTTCAATCTTTTATACTGTGTGGTAACAGAATGGAAAATATATGTAAATACATTGCAACAAGTACCAAATGAACAATTCTAAAATAAAAATGTCCTTTTCTTAGCTCCCATGCCTTTATTAGATTCCATGTTTCTGAGTTTTGCTAACAAGCTTCCTTTTCAAATATTATTTGTAGAAAGTAGGTTCTCAAGAAAGAGAAAATTCGATAAGGAGGACAACTTGCTTCCCTCCCATCAGTAGCACACGAGAAGACAGTCAGTTGATGTTATCTAGAACTTCCAACAATGTGAGGCACAGGTGGTCAAGTCAAGAATATAAATGTAAGATTCTTGTTTACTACAGTGTTCAGAGTAAATGGTATTGATTTTCCCCTTTATTGCATCCTGAAGGCAGGAAAAACTTCCATCCACTTAAGTGCTCTTTGATTCTTCAAAGTTTTCTACATTTAAGCAGCTTGCAAGGGTCATAATTGAAAAGCATGAAAAAATTCTACATAATCTAAAAGCATGTGTTCTCTTGACTCTTTCACACAAGTGTCACCATATTCTCTGAACAACTGATGTTGATCCTCCAACAGTTAGTCACTCAGATGAAAATTTCTTTGCACAAGCAGGTCAGACTAGTGATGAGCTTGAGCACCGAATTGGAATGATCGAAACTTCATTGACAAGGCTTGGAATGATCTTGGATTCTGTCCAGGTTGATGTCATGCAAGTGAACAAGGGGACAAAAGAAGCAGCATTGGAGAGTGAGTTTCTTCACAAACCAAAATGACTGTGCTGTAAAATTGTAGTCATGACTCATGAGTAACCACATATTGTAAAATTCTATAGCCATCTTAGAGAGGTTGCTGTAATGCTCCCCATGCTTATCTTCTACCTTTTACTTCCAGATAGTAGCATGAGTTCATAACATTTATAAATGCCGGACTGATCAACTAACAGGCCTATGCGAGAAGAGAAGACATTGAAACTCAGTTTCATGTTCTGTTCATATCAATGTAAAGTCTGACAATTTTCCATGCTTGTTGTTCAGTGGAAGGTGTAAAGCAGAAATTGGTGGTTCTTGATGACTCACTACAGTCATTGGTAAATATAGTCTGCTCTCTTTTTCTCTCTTGACATGCCTGTCGCCTAGAAAGGTTGATATTGAATTTAAAAGTTATTAATGTATTCAATCACACTATGATTTAACAGAGCAAAGGACAAGAAGACATCAAAACTCACATGGATGTAGGCTTCAAATCTCTAGCCGATCAACTCAGGCAGATTACAAAACAAGAAATTTTTGGGGAGATAATCTCAAAGCTTTCAACCATATCAGAAGAACTTCACAATAAAATGATGAAGTTACACAATGACATCTACAAGGATTTCCTTGAGGAAATTCAGGTATGTGTGCATGCGTATTTTACTGGAATATCTGAAGATCAGTTATATATTGATGTTTCTAGAGAGCAGTTCCTCAGAAGTTGAATCTGCTTGCAATAGAATTACTTGCTCAAAAATTTCATGCACTTGCAGGAAATTTCGTGCAGCATTAATGCATTCAAACAAAAACAAGCAACACCTCACATACCAGGTCTCAAGGTACTTATTTTTGTGACCAGAAGGGATGCAGATTCTCTCAATATCTACTCTTTAATGTTTTTCGTGAACAACCTCTGATTAACTTCTATGTACTTACCATATTTACAGGCTCTGAGTTTTCCTTCTCCCCTGGAAATTCAGTTTCCAAACAAGTACATATCAGTGCATCCCTTCTCTTATGTTGTATCTTCATCGTGCATTGTGTTTCCATGGGGTATGTTGATGGGATTATTTAGGAACCTCATGATTTTATTTTTCAGTAATGTTGTTTGAATGATTTTATATGGCATTAAGTTTATAATAAAATAAGACTTGGTTTTCAGGAGTTATATCTATAGGTCGCAAGTCTGTTATTTTGTCATAGGAAATTGAAGGCTTCAGGGAATTGATTCTAATCATTGTTTGGTAGTGCAAATTTGGAAGATTGTCGTCTTCTGGTTGTTTAGAGGCTATTGAAGCTGACAATTTTCATTTTGTATTTATTTCATTAGCAACTATATGTGCATGGCAGTAGCGTCAGTGAGTTTCAAGGGGATACAAGAAAGATCAATAATTCAATACTTATATACACATTTTCTCAAGAACTGTTTACCACTAACATGGGAAGCCGGACTGAGCCTCCTCGTTTCTTCCTGTCCGTCTTCATTTTCCTAGCTTGTAAACATTGCCAAGGCATCTTTGAACATTGCCCTTTTCTGAAGCCACAACTTCCTTCGGGAACCTGCAATTGTCAACTATCTTCAGCCTTCCTCATTAGAAAAGAACACATTGGTCAAATTGTGTTTTCAGATATACTTTTGTAAACTTGTTACTATGAAGCCTGATTCATTATCTTAGCTAACAGAGTTTTATATTTTTTCTGCTTGCATTTCAACTTTGGAGAAGACATTTAAGTGCCAAGAAGACATGTCGGCTACGAAAGGCGAAGATTGAAACTGGAGGCTGGACTTCTGTTAAACAAGACCCAGCAACCTATAAAACTCGAACTCTTAATAAAAGTGGCAACCGAATAATAGCATCACCGAATCCAGTGGTAGCTCTCAACTGCCTTGTGTGCTTTTCCTTTGCATTTTAATTAAAGAGTGAACTTAGTGAAAATATTATTAATGCATTTATCTGTGTATGTTTCTGGAATATATATTTCAACATTCTTGGTGTATTGGTGAAAAAAATAATGCTGAAATTTCCAGTGGTGGAAAACGTTGATGTCAATGATAAATGGAATATTGCTGAACAGGAATGCAGAGTTGTCACAGAGTCAGATGAAGAAATTGGCTTTTCTTGCTTGCTCAAGGATAGGAGTACAGGTATACTTCATCTCACTAATTTGAGATGGCTACTAGTCATATGTACTATTTAGCTTGCCCACGTTGAATATATATTTCCAAGTTTAACAAAGCTAGCTTTAGCCTAATGCCAGATTGAAAAATCTTTATGGTCAACCTTAGGAAATTCTCTAAAAGGCAAATCTAATTGCATCAGCTTAAAAATCTGCAAACTTTGATGGCATAAGCATTCAAAATGCTGATGTTAAAGTGTTTATATACACTTACATATGATATGTAGGTGTAGCAATAAGAACTAGACAAGCAGTTGGATATAGATTCATAGGTCTGGATAGTGGGAGGATGGAAAGAATAGATAGTCTGTAATTGAAAAAATGGGTGGTGTCTTTTTCTTAATCTTTTCATATGGTACTATGAAACTATTATACATTGTGCACATGGATTATTCCTAGTATAATTGTAATGTTATTTAAAAATAGATGAATATTCAATAGAGGAAGCCAAGAAAGAAACTGCTCGAATCCTAAGGAAAGCGAGGAGGAGAAAGAGAAAATATTGCAATACCATCGTCATAAACTGAAGGTATTGCAGTACATTCTGTTCACGAATTGTAAATTCTGGCTGCCCCTGATTTCTGACATAACCTATTGACTTGGCTATTGGCACAAGAATGTTACCTCAATTTTGCTTGTGTAAATAGAATTAGGCACATTGTTGAGATAGAAAGTACGTACTTCACATATTACAAATGTGTATATCGATTGAGCTATAGGCCCAAGTCAAATGTTTGCCTGCTAATTCATTAATGTTTTGTTAAAAAATCAACCTACATGCAACAAGAGTAAAATCTTACCTCTGTATTTGGCAACTTAGAATATGTCTGGAGCTCACTTTAATTAAGTCAAAAAGTCATGTGCTGAATGGATTTCTGAATTAGTTTACTTGCAAATTTACACGGAACCATAACTGGCTCTTGCATTCACCTTTATTCTAGTTACTAGTTTCAGGAAAGATCAAAAGGATCTCCAACAATGCAGCTACAGTCCCAAGATATTTGTTCGTAGTAGAGAGAGATATAGACACCAGACAAAGTACCTAAATTCAATAAACATCATTTTGCTATTCCTTCTGCGCTCCATCTATGCGTGGTTCCCAGGTTCTTTCTATCATCAGTCTTTTTTAATCCCCACAAATGTCTCTCATTCAATCTTTTTCCTGTCTTCCAAAACTCGAGGTCAATGTTTCCGTGTCATTGCAACATTCAATTTGGTTATCATTTCTTTGCATTTTATGACAGCAACATGCATCAATTACTATCAGATTTATACCACATCTACATTAAGTACTTGCATTGCTTTACAGCGCAGAGCTACCAGGCAGAACATGGAAAAACATTCGAAAGAATGCCTGGATTCATTTTTGGGAAGTTTCTATTGACTTTTTTCAAATTTACCTTTCTCAACTTTAATTTTTTTCTCCAATATAAATAGTAAAGAATATATACAAACTAGTAGCAATAATTTAATCATTTAATCTATATAAATTTAAATATATATATATTATATTCACAAAATTTTTATTATTTTTACTATTTATAAGCACATATTCGCATCAATTTAGTAGTAGTATACCTTTTACTTATCTAAACCATTACTTTTTTCAGAAAAACAAAGACATTATAGAAAACATATCTACATATACCCCATATCTTTTCTGCTTGAGGTCACAATTCTTACAGCACGGATATAACCACCCAAGGACATGGGCATTGTAGGGCATTACATCATTAGACTGGGCACCGTCCTATAGGATTTCATTCAGTGATATGGTTAAAAGCAAGTGTCCTTTCAAAAACAGGCTGTCCAATGCCCGTGGGGTGATTTCACTTTTGTGGAAATGGATAAATGCCTCTTCTCTGTGCTCGCAGGTTAGATACAAAGTTATGAATCCCACATGCTATTTTAGCTATCTAGGATTTACTCCCAAACTTGGCCAACTCAACTCATTAAATGTTGTAGGGTTTTAGACCTTCTTTAGCCAGAATTTACCTAAACAACATTGGATCATCGAATCCTAGTTCTGATTATTTAAAACGTAATAGTATAAGAATAGGCTTATTCTCTAACGAACAAAGAATTTTGGTTTTATGTACAAAGTAAATGAAAGATTATAAGGACTTATGGGTCCTTTATACGTCAAGTGTTCCCCATTATCCTATGTTGGTCCTACTCTTCCATACCCATTATTCCCGGCATCTGATTTTTCAAATTGCTTAAGATTATGTTAGCATTAAAGTAATCGTGTTTAGTTGGCAAGGTTTAAATGTCATAATTATTGAATTAGTTTCAAACTTGTACCTCTTTATTCCTCTCGCATCACTTCACAACATATATTTGTCCCATTTGAGAATAGGAGATTCACACTTTCTCAATGCTCCAATGATATTGAAATTATACTTTGTTTTCAATAATCCATCTTGGAGCATATGAAACATTCTCAATAACACCACCTAAAAGTAGTCCTTTTATGCCTTAATCTGGTTTGCATTCCCGTGATAATCATACTAGTTGCCCTTTAAATGACCAAATTATCTGATTCCAACTGCATCGTGGGGCCACACGGCAGTAATCTTGACACCAATATTATTTGGATACCACATAATCTCTTACTACATGTTTTAGGTCGCCCTAAACTTGGTTGACTTGAATAATCTCTTCTGCATTTTTCCATTGTATCCAAGAATTGTTCATAATCTTGCTATGCCCACAATTCATCCAGTTTCTGACTTTATTATTTTACTTCATTTTCTTTGTGTTTTGAATTCATCAAACCCTATTCATTTTACTATTCTACTACATCCAGTTCAATGCACAATTTAAACCATTAATAACTATACGACGAGACGAATCTAACAAGATCTCACTTGGCTGTATTTTAACTTATATAACTATGATAAAACTTTAGGTGAAAGTCTATATGTGAATAGTAGCACAAAATCAAATGTCAATATCATTACGAGATGGAGGAAGTATTAACCTTTTCATTTACTATAATTTATTTATAGAAGAGTGGATTCAATAACGCAGACCGAGTGTCGGCTAAGGTTGGTTGGTTTCCATTATTGCAATGAATTATATATGCATAGATACACGTATATTACCCATTGTTTATGATTTGTCATTTCGTGCTTTTATGAATCTCCAAGCTCATTGTCATCTCTCTCTCTCTCTCTCTCTCTCTCTCTCTCTCTCTCTCTTTTCCCCCACATATCGTTTTCTCATTCTCCGTTATTGTTAAAGTAGTATCGATTGTGATATAACCTATTTATTTATTACAACACAGAATACTGGGGGGTTTCTATGTCATTTTCAGGACAAGTGTGTCCAAAAGGAGCCAACGGCATCCTATACAATTTGCATAGAGTCGTTGGAATGATATAATTTATTTAAGTAGAAAATTATAAATTTGAATTAAGAAAAGGCTATAGTTTTGTAATCATTTTCAACGGACGGTATGAATTATGAAATGTGCTCATAGATAATCCACTTCCTGCAAATTCAAGCCACACCACTAATTTGTAATTACCACAGATATGACTTGTTGGAAAAGTTGTTTTAACCCATAAACACTTTTCTCCAAAAGTGGTTAACATCTTAGACTTTAAGCCTCTTTAGAAATCGACTTTAAACCTTTGTATCATTGTCTGATTTGAAGTAAATTGGTAAATGAGAGCAATATTGACAGTTGGCATTTGGCATGACATAAAAAAGAAGGTAGTAGTAGTTGGTGGTAGGCATGATTGAATTTCTGGGCAACTGGGCATCATTTAACTGTACCCCTTGGTTAAATTATTTCCTTTTTACTGCTTTATTTCCCTTCGGAGATAAGCAATAGGGAATAACAAAAGTGGAGATTTTTCTTATTTGGGGACAAAGGAATCTGACTTTTATTTTTGTTGAAAGTAGATCTTCCGTCCCAAAATTATTTATTCCATTTTTCTCCAATCAGGTTTCATCACATATGCATATGGTATTACTTGTATTAAATACTTGTATACAATAAAATTTTACTACAATCCTATGTAAAATGCTTTGTCTAGAAATATAGAATTGGATGATACTGTTATACAGACTTATACTAATGGTGGCATGGAAATGTGGTTATTAACTTATAGTAATACACCTGTAACTAGAGGTGGGAATAGGCCAGACTACCCAACAGGGACCTATGGCCTAGCCTATCGAAGGCCAGGCCAGGCCAGGCTTTTTTATAAATATGCTAGGCTTAGGCTAATTTAAAAGCCTATTTAGCTAAATAGGCCTAGGCCAGGCTTAATTAAAAGCCTTTTAGGCCTACCACGCCGGCCTATTTATCATATTATTAGTCTATTTATGTTTATTACGTAGGTATATATCGTATTATTAGTATTATATTATGTAAAAGTAATTATTAATTTGATCTTATATAGATTTTCAAAATATTTATGAGTTTTTTCTCGTAAATAAATAATTTTGGATAACTTGCCCAAGTGAACAAATTATGTCTTCCAACCTTATGATTACATCCGGATATATATAAAAAAAATTTAAACTTATTTCTAAGATAGGCTTAATCAGGCCTTTAAAAGGCTTAGAGGCTGGCCTATTTAAATAAATAGGCCAGACTTAGGCCTATCAAAGGTAATAGGCCAGGCTCGGGCCTATGAAAATCGACATAGGCCCAGGCCGTACAAGCCTGGGCCTAGCCCGGCCTAGCCTATTTCCACCCCTACCTGTACCCCTAGAAAAGAAAGAGTTAAAAGAAACTTATAAAATACCTGTATTGTATTGATGGATTCCGATTTATTGTACGGGTAGATGAAAAAGAAATGAATAGTCTGCAAACCAAACCAAACTGAATTATTGAATTTGCATTAAGTGTTTAATTAAATACTACAATTAAGATGATTCATTATAGTGCATTGAAGAGCTAGGAATTAAGGAACGGGTTGAATTTATGGTTGGCAAGGGCGCCCGGGAGCATGGCTCCCAGAGGCCATAAATTAATGATGTTCATGGTCTGAACTCTGAACTCTGAAGTCTGAACTTTTGCACTGGTAAGACCGTGTCCGGATGCATCACTGCGTCATTCTTAGAAGCTCCCTGGACTTCATGAATTGTAGTGCCTGATGTGGATCCACTTGGCACTGTAATCCTAGGAGCTCCCTGTATCGCCTGCCCAAGTCGTGGCATCCATCTCTGTCTCCGTTTTCAATGAGATCAGTAATAGTATGCCTGAACAGAGACAATTCTCTCCGACACCCACACACCCACACAGTCACACGCGGCTTGCTTCATTTACTCAGATTTTAGAGACGAGGCAAATTGACTGGACCTCACCTGAACAGCCTCATTGATAACTCCATCACATGGTAAGCACTTTTTTGTTTTCAATGATTTCTTGTTTTTATACTTTAATGACCACAGCTTGTTTTTAATACCAGTCAATAGTTTCCAAGTTTTCTACTGTTGGATGCTTTCTATCAGGACAGACCAATTTGTTGATTTTTAATTACCTTGGGCACTTTAGTTTGTCCTGTGGTATTACCCCACAGTAGATGGATATTCCCATAACAATGTATGCTTATTAGCGCACATTACAGCATTAGCACCACTGATTATGTACAGATTTTCTTTAAAAAAAATACACCTTGACTGATTTATTTACTGCAGGGGAAGAAGACAACACATGGAACAAGCACTGTTAGGTATTTTTATCTGTACATTGTCACCATGGTGAGTTGTGCCATCTGACTTCCTCCCTCCGTTTCAGTAAAATTGACGAGCATACTTCCAAACTTCATATCCTCCAAAATTGCAATCTTGTCAAGAAAACTATGTCACCGGGCATGCTTTTGTTCGCCCCATACATTACCATATGTGCGTGTCTGCGTGTGTGATGGCTGGTGGGGTATGTTCTGTGTCTGTATATTATGATGGTCCCACGTTTCCTACATTTGGTCACACAGGTGGCACAGTTGCAGTGTCCATTACATTTATACTCCCTAGTTCATTGCATCGTTATCAGGAATCAGCACAATTGCCCCCGCTCCCCCAGAAAAGCGACCCCCACACACATTTCCCAACTTTTCTTTTTCTTTTTAGTGTTATAGAGTAATTTTATTGTTATTTATTTTTTCTAATCTGTGTTTCTGTCTTTAATGGCTGCCCCACGCCTAATTCTTTTGCACCATTTTATTAATAAGCGGCCTTGTGATTTCCGCTCTGGCGCTCCCTCCTTTTTGGTCGGTGTGGAATTGGATACTCGTCCACCCGGCGATAGAGCTTGAGTTTCCTTGGTCTTTCCTAGTTCTTTCTTATTCTTTCTTTTTCTCTACTGTTGAAGATTTGGGTTTCGTGGTTTGGTTTCTGATAGTCCAAAGAAAAACCTCTTTCATCTCCTGGAAAATATTTTGTGGGGGGTGCCTTGAGGTGTTAATTTTTTTCTGATCTTGTAAGGTATTTTCCATCTGGATTCAGCAGAATTTTGCCTGAAGAGGGTCTGTAATTCTTTCTTGTAAGAATCTCAGTAGATGTGTTTGAGAGACTTTGATGAGGGAAGCAGCTGAATTCTTTCTTGTAAGAATCTCAGTAGATTTGTTTGAGAGACTTTGATTAGGGAGGCAGCTGAAGAATAAGATTTGTGTATTTCTATTTTCCTTTCTTGTCTCTATTTTGGTTTTGAAGGAATCTGATATCATTTTGACGTACAAAGATTGGACGATCCATGTTCTAGGATAAAATCTTACAGGAAAGGCTGAATTGATCACTGGAAGTCCGAAGTCCGAACATAAGCTTAAAAAATCTGTTCTTGATTTGGTGAACCTTCTGACAAAGCTAACTACCGAGCAGGAACATCACATTGCTATTGCCATAGCCACTTTCTCAGCAAAGAAAGCAAAGTGAAATTGATTTCTTGCCAAACAGGGAGGGAACAAATTTTTCCTGGATTTTTTACAGTTGGTTTGCATGTTCGTAATTTGCGGGTAAAAATTCCAGGTTTTGTTATCATCTGGCTTTCTAACATATATTTGCTTTATTCTGATATTTTACCCTCCCTCCTTTTTCTATGTTAATTTCTGTGCGGTCTCCAAACTAACCTCACTAGTGTCATATTCATCTATGGATTCCACAAACCAGAAAACTAAAATTTAGAGTTTGCATGTGCTTTTTAGCCTTAGTTGGCATGTTATATTGTTGAGACTAGTTCCTGATTTTTGACAGACACAAACCATTCGTGCTTATTCCACTTAAAATTTTCAGATATGCTGTACTTGGCACAGATTATGTATTCACATGTACAAGTGCTTCAGATGCTTAACTTCTTTACCACTGTTTGGATGAACAGATGAAATCTTAAGCATTGTAGTCCAGAGATCTCGCCATGGCAAAGAGATCACAAAGGCGCCCTTCGCGGAATGAAAGATCCCAAGCAGGTTGCATGTGGAGTTTAATTAGCTTATTTGCCTTCCGCCATGGCAGATCCACTAGACGATTGCTTTCAAATAGAAAGCAATCGGACAAGCAAACTATTGGTAAGAGCTCCATATAGAATAATCAATACTGAAGTACTTATTTGTTATGTGTTTCCAGGATTATATTTTGGATTTAAGCTATATAATGACACCCCTGCTTGGTTTTCTAGGCATTGAAGAATCATGTACCCAAATAACTTTTTCAGGCCAGGCTGAAAACTGTGAGGACGTCCTGGTACGTTTTGTGGAAATGCCGAACCCGATCTGCAGTTATATTGTCTACTTTTAATTCTGTCATATTGATATCATCTTTATCAATCAGCGTCTGGCAACGGCTGATGCTGCCAAAACAAGCGTGAAGGAGCTCATAGAAGTAGAGATGTTCAACGAGCAAAGCTCGACAAATCAGCAAAATGATTCTGAAAGAAGTTTGGACCAGAATTCCAAATGTAAACATCATACAAACAACAATCAAAGGCGAAGAAACAGAAGCTTCTCTGTGTTTGACGCTAAAGAAATCTTGCCCGAAAATTTAGACGAAGTTCATGAGCAAAAGCAGTTTTCAGATGATCTTGATCTGGAGAAGATAGTGGATGAGTTGTCCCAAATTAGACAAAGGAAGATTGACTGCATGAAGAATGATAAACATTGTGATCGTGATATGCCTTCTGGTCAGGCAGTCACAGTAATTGAAGAAAAATTAGCAGCGCTAATAAAAATGGTTATAGAAGGGAAGCTAGGCAGCAGTGAGCACTTTGGGGAAGAAGGGAACACTATTCTCTCGAAAGATTTCACGGATGCTTTGCAAACATTAAGTTTAAACAAGGGTTCTTTCTTGAAACTACTACAGGATTCAAACTCCACATTGGTTAAGCACATCCAAAGTTTAGAGGATGCTCAAGTGGACAACGATGGAACTCTCAGCACTTTGTCTGAATCCAATCTGTCCAAAGAGAAGCCAGTAAATTTAAAATCTGATGAATGCAGTAGCCGTAGACCCAGAAATTTCTTCCGAAGAAGGAGCAAATCAATGGATAGTTCTCCCATGGGAGAAAACAAGGACTCTCAATCTCCAAACAAACTTGTCTGCAAGCCTGCGCCAGAATGTTCGCAGATCCCTCAAACTAGTATCGCCACTAGCAAGTCTTCGTTGCAGTCACATTTCATTGGTAAGGCACAAAATGACAGAAATTCATCCCATTTCTCTTTCACTGAAATCAAAAGAAGGCTGAGGAATGCTGTGGGCAAGGATAGGCAAGGGGTTCCTTTTGATAGGCCAATCCCTAAATTCAGTCCAAAGCACCAAATTGGGAACAATGGCAACAAAGGTGCCGCTGGAGAGACTTTGGGCTGGAGTTCTCCAAATAGAAACCATTTCTACACTGAAAAGTTTACAGTGTCTTCCCCAAAGAAAGGAGAACCAGTTATTAAGGTAAAAGACAAAGGGGCAGCGGTGAATGAAACATGTCAATATCAACAATTTGGGGGATCTAAAATCTACACAGAAGCTAAGAAACATCTCTCTGAGATGCTGGAGAATGGAGAAGAAAATGCAGTGTCTGGGGCTGGGTTGCTGCCCAAATCTCTTGGCAGGATCCTGTCTCTCCCTGAGTATAATGGTTCTACTTGTAGCAGCCCTAGGAATCGTGATGAGGGCATATTTATTACTGCTCAGATGAGATTATCCCCACATGGCACAGTTAAGAATAATGTGGGTGGACTTCTGCAAGGAAATCTTAGTGACCATCCAAGTCCGAGAAGGCAAAATTTGGAGAACCAATCATGTGATGTTGGTCTGGTATCTCAGAACAAACTCAATGAAAGTGCTGATGTTCCAGTAAGAGATGATATCGAATGTCAATCAGAACTTCAATCCTGTACTGAAGATGCTATAACTCCTGAAGGTACATATGAGCAATTCCATAGATAATTGTATAATAGGTAATTTAACTAATTGGAGACACTGAAAATCTTTTTTCCAATGAACAGATGAAACTCCATCTTTGATAGTTGCAGAGCTCGAAGGGAAAGCAGCGTCCGTATCTCAAGAAGAGGAAAATATTAGTAGTAGCATCAATTTGGAGTCATCCAGTGCTTCATTTGAGGGGAGTTTCCCAAAAGAAGGCTCTAGTGAAGTAGATAATGAAGAATCCACTTCCATGATCTTGAAAGAATCTTCCCTATGCTTTAACTCGGTAAATCAACATTACTTCATTCTTGTTAACTCCAAGAATTTCAAAGCATTACCAGAGGAAACTGAGCGGGCTGCTACTGCAGTATGGTGATCACATTGATTTGATGCACTGTAGCTAGTCCCTTCAGTATCTCTCTTGGGAAGTTGTTTGCCATGATGTCTTATTCTCGTATATTTTTTTGCCTAGGATTCATATGAAGAAGATCAACGATCACCTCCACACTCTCCCATTAGCAATAAAGTGAAAGACTCTGAACATGGAAACTGCAAGATGGAGCTGCCCAGTCCGATATCTATTCTTGAGCCATTGTTCACAGATGATGATATCAGTCCTGCAAGCGCAATGTCTAGACCAGGTTAGGTTGTTGATAAAGAAATTTTCAAGGTCTCACATTTGTACCTGTGTGCCATCTTTCATCTGAAATGTAATTGTTTCTACCATTCAGCTGAAAAAGTAATTCAACCACGGCAAATCAATTTTGAGGAACAGTCCAATGCCAGCGAGCAAGGTATCTGCACCAGAATTTCTCTTGAGGGTGAGGAATCTGCATTTGAATATGTCGAAGCGGTTCTGCTTGGATCAGGCTTGAACTGGGATGATTTTCTTTCAAGATGGCTTTCCTCTTGTGACATACTAGACTCAAACTTATTTGATGAAGTTGAGTTATTTTCAAGCCGACCACGCCACGATCAGAAACTCCTCTTCGACTGTGCAAATGAATCCTTGAAGAAGGTGTGCGAATATTACTTTGGATGCTTTTCAGGGATATCACAAGATAAGCCAAACACCCGACCCGTCCCAATAGGAATGGATCTCATTCACGAGATATGGAAACAAGTTGAAGACTACCTATTACAGTATCCCCTACCTCTTTCTCTTGATCAGCTTGTCAGACTAGACCTGGCAAAATCTGGAAAATGGTTGTTCCTCCATTCTGATATTGAGCTTATTGGTTCAGAAATGGAGGAAACCATTTTGGATGAGTTCATGGATGATTTTATAATGAGCTTCATCATTGGTGATATTTCAGAGATGGAGTCTTCAGTGCTTCAAGCTGAACTTGAAATTGAACCCCAAGCCATTGAAGTCACCACCATGTAGAGCATTAACCGAAACTAACACTGTCTCAATTCTCCAATTTCTTAGATCAGGAGAAACACGACATCTCTCCTGTAACCAGGTTATGACCGGCATGTCTCGAACTAATACTGTTTTGACATCACACCTGGAAGACGATGATGGACTTCAACACCACTGCATCAGACTTGAGTTTTTTTTGGCCCTAATGAGGTTTCTCACTTAGGATCTGATCTTGATAAAGGTACATAAGCTCTATGGACACAGGATTTCTTTGTACAATCGAGTCTTGTTTTAGTAGGTTCACTAATAACAGATCCTTTTGCCTCACGCAAAAGTATCCATGTTCACTCTTCAAGGGAAGATGTGTAGGTATAAGACCCTTTTGGTCGTGTGTTTTGCGGATCGAATCTCATAAAAGATCGAGCTCGTTGCTACCCGATCCCTTAGATTATCTTTAGACTTTGGTGTGTAAGTGTTGTTGTATCCCTATGTCAAGGATTTCTTATGTTCCTGATTTGCACATAGGTATGGTGTGTAAAAAGAAAATGTTGACGAACACAAAATTTCTTGAACCACTATTCAACCAAAATTTAACAAATTAATGGACCAGAGGACTTCAGGAAATTTACACACCACCATCAATTCCAGGAAGAAAAGTCGATAGATGTCACAACATTTAACCACAAATTTTGGATAAATATATATTCATGCACAAAAAACATAACTAGCCAAAACTTATAGCACATCCTGGTACTCTTTTAGCAGTCAGTCACACAATTGTGTTGGGACATAAATATAACCACTTCAATCTTCATGTGTTAGCTATCGATGTTTCTTCTTTGAATTTAGAGGTGAGTTCCCACTATTATCTTGATGTGTTAGCTATCGATGTTTCTTCTTTGAATTTAGAGGTGAGGTCCAACTCAAAGGCCTCTTCTTGGAAACCGCTTTGCTCCTGCTTTGCGGCTCATCTTCATCGCTCTCTTCATCTACTTTTCCATCTGCTCCATTCAATGCCACACTTTCATCTCTCTTGCTCGCATTGCTTTTCGCAGTTTGCAGCTTGGAAAACAACTTTCGTTCAACAGGGTTATTTGAAAGTACATGTTTGGATTCTCTTGGAACAGTTGCACCAATGCCAAGCCTAGAGAAAATCTCAAGAAAATGAAACCACAGACAATTATTATACTACAAAATTGAAGACCACAAGATAAACATGCGCATTCACCTTGCTGGACGCCCTTCAAGTTCTAAGGGAGCTGAATTCACCTCCAAGGGTGATTTGCTCATGCTATTAACCCACTCCTCGGCCTACAAAGAGGAAAACATGGTTTCACCAGAACATGCTCCATCAAATTCAGCTCTGCAACTAATACCCAAAAACAATTTACTGACAAACACCACTTTCTTTCTTAATTAAGATCGAATGAGTATGCTCGGCATGCTCATACAACATATAACCATTCGAAGTAACATAATTTGAAGAGGTAATGAGGTTTATATGTTGATTAAGCTATATGAACCCTATAGAATATGCATACGCCCCTACCAATTTCAATGCCTTGTCCAGCTTCACCAGCTGAGGCTGCGGTTTTTTCTTCGGGCCCTCTTCTGTACTTGTTACCATTTTGTTCGACCTGTTGAACCATCACATCAGGGAAAAATCATAACCTCAATTATTAATCAACACAACAAAGGAAAAAGAATAATGATGGGTGGGTGGATTAAGAATGCCCCCCCACATTCCATCAATCGGCGCTGGAGGCGTGGATTACGAATGTCCACCCACCCCCTCCCGACGCCGTCGCCATCGCGGCTCCACTCCGGCAGCAAGGGGGAAAAGGGAGGGGAAAGGGGGAATGGGGGGAAGAAGGATATAGCATCCTTTACCTTGTGAAGGAAGAAGGTGGTGTTTCCCCTTTTTCTAAGTCTTCAACAATGGAGGATTTCCCTCTTCTCCAGCTCGATTCACTCTACAATTGCCCTAGTTTCTTCTCTTCAATGGACGGGATAAATCGGTGTGAGAAATACCCAAATCAAGACCTAATTCCGATTAATAGAGTGGGCATGGGTTATGGGTCGGGTTAGAATTGGGCTCCGTTATTGATTGAACCACTTTAATTATACTCATTCTATTTTTCTTTTCTTTTTATATAACATCTTCATTTTACATTTTACATTATACTAATTCAATATATATTTTCAATTATTTATAACTCAAATTGTATATGAGTAAAAATTATGAAATTTTGATATTCTAAAACTATGCAATTCGACGAATCCAACATCTCACTTGTCTATATTTTATCTTATATAACTAAGTGAAAAAATTGAATCAAAGTTACTTAATGAATAGTACTAACTATGCAAATGGTAAAGTTAAAAAAGAACGGAGGGAATACCACTTACCTATTGTTATTAGGCTATTTACTACTCCCTCAGTCCCTCTTAATCAAAAGATCTTAATATTTATTGTTTTCACGTAATTTAATATTTCCTCCGTTCTCATTTAATTGCCTCATTTGCATAGTAGTAACTATTCATTGAGTAATTTTGATCAAATTTTTTAGCACAGTTCTACAAGATAAAACATAGTCAAGTAAAAATCTTGTTAAATTCGTCTAATCACGTAGTTTTAGAATATTAATTTTTTTAATTTTTATTTATATACAGTATGAGTTATTATTAGTTAAAAATATTTATTGGATTGCGTGAAATGCATAAATGCAGTTATTAAAGAACATAGGTAAGTATATATTTTTAAAGAGTTACATATCAAATTTTATAAAAGAAAAATATAAAACTTTAATATTATAAAATTATGTGATTAAAGTATTAAACGAATCTAACATCTCACTTGACTATGTTTTATTTTATATAAATGTGTTAAAAAGTCGAATCAAACTTACTCAGTAAATAGTATTTACTTTACGAATGTTAGATTTTTTTTAAATTATGGATGGAGTATAATTTTACCACAATAATTTAATTCCCATTTAGACAATTTTATTTAATGGATCATAATGAATTAATTAATTATGAAATAATTATCACATATTTACATTACTTGTCTCATAAGTTACTCTTCCCCTAAGGTATGGATTAAGAATGCCCGGTATAGTTCCTGTATTGGAAGCACCTTTTCCAGTATATACTGGAATGTATGGTGGCCCTTAGATTTGATTTTCATCAATAGCGTAGATTTATATGAATGTTAAATTTGTAATTACACTTTTTCTAATTTAAATATTAAAAGTGTATCAATGATCACTTTCTATTACTTCTTTTTGGAAAAATATTTACTATTACTCATTTTTTTATTCGTAAATCTTTTCCAAAATTAAATCGGTAGAGGAAATATCGTTTATAATAATGTTAGAAAGTAAGGCATAATATTAGATAATTTAAGACAGAATGTCACTTCATACAAAACAGAATGTTAGATGCTTCAATACATAATTTTAGATAATTCAAGAAATATTGTTAAGACAAAATGTTACTTCATACTCCCTCCGTCCCGCGAATTGTGGCTCGTTTCTTTTGGGCACGGTAATTTATGTGGTGGAGTATAGTGGGGTTTAGTGGTTAAAGTGATGGGGTATGGTGGGGTTTAGTGGTTAAAGTGATGTGGGTATTTGTGTTTAAAATTTTAATGAATTTAGAAACCATTAATGGAATTTAGAAACCATTAAGATTCTAATAATATTTATATTAATTAAATTTATCTAAAAAGGGAAAGTGACCACAATTCGTGGGACAGCCCAAAGAAGAATACGAGCCACAATTCGTAGGACGGAGGGAGTACAAAACAAAATGTTAGATGCTTCAATACATAATTTTAGATCATTCAAAACAAAATGTCACTTCGCTTCAATACATAATTTTAAAACATAGTGTTAGTAAAGTTGAAACAGAATGGCATATAGAATGGTTAGTAATGTATAACAGAATGTAATATATACAAGCCAAAATTGAATGGTGATTTATAGCTTAAATAATTCAGAACAGAATATTATGATGTTAGGACAGAATGGTAATAAATTGAAAACATAATGTTATTGAAATTAGAACAAGGGTTGTCTTTCCTCTGCAGTAATGCTTATCCCGTGTCATCATTACCAAGAGAAATATGAAAATGTCTGCAAAATTTTAACTTGTGACAAAATAAAATATTAAAATATAAACAATTACTGATTTACCCTCATAAGATCTATACCATACAACTTAAATAACTTTTAATATAAGGGCTGAAAATAATTCCAGCATGTGCTTCCCCAGCACAGGAACCTAATCGAAGAATGCCACCCCATTTATTTTCATTGAAGATTCATCGTACTGTTAACTCTTTTCAAAGTTACCTCATCAGTCTATATGATCTTCTTGATCATATACACCCTTCCTCACTTGAAATACTTAAAACGCATGATATATATATTCATGCATGTAGCTGACGATTAAGCTACATTTCCAACCCCTTTTTTTTTTTTTTTTTTTTTTTTAAAAAAAAAAAAAAAAAATGCTTCCAGTCGGATCTACAAGGGAGGACCTAAGTGGTTGGAAGTCCCAGGAACCAGAAAATTATTATGCAAGGAAACATAGCCAAGCGAATCTAGTCCAAGCGGATGATGCCATGAACACACAAACCTGATTCTTTTATTCTTCAGGACAATGAATTAGATAAATCAACCAGAGAGGTCATTCCCAAGTTCATCTACAAGAAACTACATTGACCTGTTTGAACAAACCATGAGCACCAAAGACATAATGGCTGAAATCAAAAAAATTGTTGCAATGCCAATGGATACACTTTTGAGTCATTACTATCAGTTTCTTTCTGTAGTTAATTTGTCCACCTATTCCTTGGGTTTGTTCAATCTGAACCTCCTCAAATTTCACTTAAATGTTGTTACTTTCTAATTTTTTTTTTTTAAAAAAAATGTTGTTCTTTATAGCTTGGATTATATTTTAAACATATTTTCATGTGGCTAGAAGAAAATCATACAGGACAGCTCTAAATTGATGAGTGATGAGCAATCGCTTGATGCTTATCTGTATCAATCTTTTTGGTAACAATAACATGCATTTGTTCAACTCGTCTAATAATTAAGTGAGCCATTCTGACCAGATTCATAAAATAGGGTATCAAAAGTAGCAAAAACCAGCTTCTATATGGGTTTTGTATTATGGCATTCGATGTATGCATGTAACGCTGGATATCATCTTGTTACCTTGTAACTCTGCATCCAACGGTAAAACAACACATCAGACCCCTTACAGATAATCAAGAATCAAGAATTAAAGCATTAAGCCATTACAGAATGGAAAAAGTACAAAGGGTGAATGTGCACAAGAGCAAAACAATTCAGAACACACAACAAAACTGAAGCCATATATATTGGAGAAAAATGTACTTCTATAAAGTACTGTAGGAGTATCTCCTTAGTAGCTTACCATTTTTAAGTGAAAGACAATACTTATCATCATTGCATAATAGTATCAATTAATTGTGCATCTCATCGAACTGTTTTCTTAAGAGTATCTCATCGACTGTTTTAAGTGAAAGACAATACAGTAGTTGCATTCGTGCATATGAATCAGACCCTCGTTAACTAACTACCCACATTCCTTGACTTCTTTACAGTCACATTAACTCCTCGCTTTTCTTTATTTCCATTTGAAGAGTTCATTGTTCATACATTCAGCACAGACATAAAGCACTACACTTTATTGATCATAAGTAGACATACAGCTTATTCCATCTTATCTCATAACAATTTTTTTTGTAAACATAACTTCACCCCCCACCCTCCCAAAAAAAGGGGGAAAAAAAAAAAAGAAACTGAGAGGCACCTATGTCAGCGAAAGCAAAAATTCATATGAGCCATAATTGTAACCTTTCATTTCTTAACTACTGCCTTTCTCACTATGAAAGTATGAAGTTAAAAACCAATCTAATTTACAAAAAAAACGCAATATTAGTAACACAGTGCAGCGTCACTAGTTATGTCATATTTCCATTTCTTTTTGTTTTTCTTTTTTCTTGGTTTGCTTTTGCACAAATATAGATATAGATTATAGTTAGCACACAGTAGCAGGGGGATTACATTTTTAGTAGCAATTCAAATCTCAATAAATAACAGAGAGCTAGGGTATATGAGAAATGATACTGTTCCTCAGTTTCATCTACTACCAAGTAAAGTAAGTCAAGTGTGCATACCTTCACTCTTTTTACCAAGTCCTTGGCTTTCGGATCATTACTAAAATGATCACGCACAGGCTGCAAAACACACCAAAGATAAAGTGAGTATATGCAGGCAACAAAGACTCTAGCAGAGAGCTTTAAACCTAATAAAAGTTCTACAATAGTGAGTGACCTTGAGGTTTATAGAAGTAGTTATCATATAAATTCTCCTTATCTCAATTGACTAATAATCAAATATTACTGTAAATTCAACAAAATGGGTAAACATGGCATCTGGCAACAAAATAAGACCTGTAGTATCCGGTTTAGTGCCTTTGCCAGAGCAGGCTTGAGATCACCAGGATGCAGTTCCCCGCTTTCATAATCATCAGCTAACGTTTTGAAAAACTTGAAATTCCTAAAAACAGATTACATGATTGAGCACATAAAAACAAGTATTCCATGAAATTTTACAAAAATAAACTATAAATTGATAAAACTAGATTTCAATGATAAGAAAAAATGGAATAGTAACAGGTAGACAGGTAGCCTCCAGCCCCAAGACTCACTTGTCACCACCATTCTCTGGCTTTCTCTCAACTGTGAATTCATTGAACCATGGGAAAACAATGTATTTGATGTACTCGAGGCATGGGTTCTTTTCCACCACTTTCGGAGGGCAGAACGCTTTCTTTATCTTCAAGTTCACATCAGCCTACATATTCATAATCAAATTGAATATGAAGGGAAAAATGGGCAAAGTAGGAAGAAAGAAAAAAAGAAACAGCCAGATTAGCATTTGAACAAATTATAATTCGAAGAAATAAGTCATAGTTTTTGTCAGAAATTGGAATGAAACTTCACCTCTTCATCCTCCATATAAATCGAAGATGATGGGTCGCTCTTTGACATCTTCTCCTGCCCTTCCTGCAAACCGGGGAGCATATCTGTGCGTCGAAATTTAATATAAAGTAATGGGATGAGAATTTTAATTAAGGGTATCGATTATAAACAATTGCAAAATGCTTACGGTGAGACAGTATTATAGGCTTGTTTTTTCTTTTGATGTCATCACAGTACTCCCTTGCAAGCACATTAACTTTGCGTTGGTCCATGCCCAACTGGCAAATATCAGCCTGTTTGGGCAGCAGTAATAGTCGAGTTACACTATGTTGTGAGGTCCTTTTTAATCACATTGATTATGAATTTATGGAGTCACTATTATGCTGCTGAAATAATGCACATTATCAGCAAGGATTGAAATAACAAAATAAAATAAAACATCATCCCATATGTTGATGATGCACAATAACAGTTCTGATGACCGGCATATGCCAAATGTGGATTTGCATAGGATTAAGTCATGGTTAATAAATTGATATCACCTTTAATATGCTTAAACCAAGAATTAAGTAAAGGTAAATATTAGTTATCTCAATTTACAGTGATCACCTTCAGGAAAAATATATCAGCACATTGCATGCATGGGTAGAAAATTTGAGCTGCTGTCAACTCATCTTGCTCCGAGCGGCCCATAATTTGGCAACACCTAAACCAGATTTTTAAATCAACAGCAAGATAATATTACAAATTACACCTCCAATTAGAAGGAGAAATAGACCTCATACCTCAGTATCCTTGGCAGCTTGTTCCTCCGAGCAATGTCCATTACAAGAGGCCAGTATTCATGAGCACGGGAGTTGATCTCCTCAGAAGACCACAGAAATTCAACTTGTCCTCCGTCAATGTTCATTCCTACAGCTCTCCATATCTCAATCAGGTACTGCCCTACCACTTGGATTTTCTTCAAGTCACCACCCATTTTATTGTTCAGCTGTGCAAACCAATCCGCAATCCATATCTTCACTTTACAACCAGCAGATGTCAGCTTGTTGACATTTATTGCCTTCAGAACTCCCTGCTCATAAATGCACCAGGCCTAATTAGAAATGATCACCAAAAGAATCTAAATCGTGCCATTGTCAACCATTATGTTTGCCAATCCAGGGTATTTCTATATAAAATTCAAAATTCTAAAATGCTACTGAAATTCATAAAATGTACTTTTTCGAATAATACCACCAATACATTCATCATAGATAAAAAGGTATAAAACCAGTGACAACAGAATGATGATATTTCGTTCAGAGTCTCTTTGAGTGGTTAAGAAGACAGGAAAAAATTTATACACTCATTACATGAAGTTATCAAGACACACGTGAAGATATCAAGACACAGAAATCTAGCTAACGTGGAAAAAGACATAATTGCTATTTCATTTTCTACTCATGGTTGCAGGTTACCTATCTGGGTATTGAAGTAATATTAACGAATGTCTTCACTCTTGTTCAATTATATCAAATCTACCCTCTTGCCAAAACTTAAATCAGTTAGAATTATATTTCTAACAATCCAAAGTGATTTGCACAACAAATGGTTTATGTATTCATGTTCGTGTGCTTCAGTAATTTGCAAAGTCATAGCAGCATAAGTCAATGTGTGTATATCGAACAAAAAAAATAAAAAACATACAAATATAATGAAGCAACCTGCGCAATGTGCATTCTGCCAGAGGGTTCAAATCCGTCGTAGCAAATAGGCAGAGGTTTGTTGGCCAACAGTCTCTCCAACTCATCCTCTTGTATGCATTCTTCACCAATGCTCCTTATCAAATCAAATCTCTCTTTGAGGCTCATCCTGCAACAATTGAGCGAATAGGTTGGTAAACATCCATTTGCCCCCAATCAAACCCTGGGCAAATTGAAAATGATTGGTACTTGGGTTGATCGGAAATTGAGAGTGACTCCAATGGTTCAACTTGAGAGTATGGGAGTTGGTCGCCCTTGCTACCGGTTTCGTTGTCCATTGAAGACTAAAGACGAGTCGATTCACTATAGGAATTCCAAAAAGGGAGAAAAAAGTATTATTACACTGCACAAGAACAAACATGGCGTTGGTTTGCTACTCTCTCTTCCTCTGTATACATACAGTATCACAGTCATAGACAATAGTTTCTTTTATCTAAATTCTAACTACTGTATTTGTCATTCTTATAGATTTATTATTGTGTTATGTCCTAACAGAGTAACAGGACATAATTTACAGGGGAAGTATGTGAGCTCTCCATGCAAAAATGAACATGAACTTCAGAGTAACTGCACAATATTTGACTAAAAATTAAAATCCTTCATATTTGATCCTTTTTCATCTATAGAAAGAAGAAATGAGCGATAATTTCATCACCTTTTGTCTTCAATGGAAACTATGAAGCAGCAGATTTCACCAAATCGATGAAAGAGGCAGAACGAAGCACATGAAATCCAAACTTTTCTCGTCTCTGAATTCCGGTGAAAGAGGGTCAAAAGACCAAAAGTAATTGGGCCGTTCCCCACTGGTGTGGTGGGCGAGCGAATTAGGGTTTGGACTTTGGATCGCATCATTTTAAACATTTTCTAAATTTGCTTTTGTCAAATTAGAAAGACTTTTACATTTCCGGGCGATGCTGTAAAAAATTAATGAAATACTAGTACTTCATCAAATGGGCATCTTTGAATTCTTTAGCATATTTTTGTTAATTCCTATAAATTGTTTTCCAGGAATTTTATAATTTTAATCTTTCGCTCTTCTACTACTAGATAATAATAATAATAATAATAATAATAATAATAATAATAATAATAATAATAATAATAATAATAATAATAATAATTTTAATTGGATGGTACGGGAAAAAAGATTTTCAAGTCTTCCTTCCTTTGTAATTTATGAGATATGCATATTCATATCATTTCCTAAAATGTAGTACTATTAACTCTCTTTTAGAAAAAAGAATTCGTGACTTATATTTTCTTTTTCTTGTTTAAAAAAGAAATACAGTATATTTTTAGAATTAAAAAAAAAAATCCAAGTGTAATGTCATTCATAGTTGGTTAATGTGCCCCCTTTGCAAATACCCCCTAGTTATGATTTTCTTTTTACAAAATCCTTTAAGAAATATGAATGGCATATACTTCAATAAATTAGTAGACTATGCAATCCAACAAATTAGTGAGTTGACAAAGAAGTGGAGGATTAAAGAATGAGTAGAGTTCATATTATACAAAGTTATAAAGACCTCTTTGTTAAAAACAAACAAAATTTCAACCATAAACATGGTTTGAGAATCACAGGAAATGACCTTTTGTAGCACAAGGAAGTTTCCACTTAAATAATATCCCAACTAATGATTCTCCTATTACATGTAGTTTAGCCAATTAAAAAGGCTTGTAATAACAATAATGGAAAATTGATTGCATTACATGAATAAAGCTTCTTACTACCAAGAATTAACAAATGTAATGAAACCTTTGGTGCTTGGAAATGTAATACCTCTACTCTTGGTTTTATCTATTCCTGTCTACAGAAAGGACATCTTCAATCCAAGCTACAATGTTGTATGCCAAACCCTCCAAAACCCTTGAGTAACTTTCCAGCACTGCCTGTCCTACATCCTGCAACACAACATTCATAACCTTACACATGGATAATAATACTATACATTTGCTTGTTAGGACAATTTGGACAGGAATTTTTGAACATGCCTTGTTGTATTGGATTTTGCTTGTATCCAATGTGGTCTGTGCAAGTTCTGGATATCTCTGCTTCAAGCTGAAGAGCAAATTCCCTGCCCTTTCGGCCAACACATGATTCTTGTCGCTCCTGTCGACATCAGACACAAGATCCTTAACCAGGTCCCAGGAGGTCTTCGAATGAATCAACCTTGTTTTACGCCGCCATGTGTGCATTGAGGCTTCCACCCTGTCCGCAAGCTCAATTGCTTCGTGCTCGGATTTTATTTTGAGAGAATCCAGCAGCTCGTCGGGTGAAAAGGTTTCCACGCTGTACATGTGGCGGTAGATCACGTCTCCAACGCTTGCTTTCCCACTCTGTTGTCATTACAAGGTTTGGTAAGGTACATGTTTGGGGGGAATGCCAAAATTTTTTATGAGGAAACTTATTATTTGTGCATTGTGGTTGAGACAAGGCTTTGAATCTTTTAAGGCTGTTATTGAAGCCTCAGAAAATTCAACAACAGTCCTACCAAATTAAACAATTGATCAACAATGGTCATTGTTCTCTGTACTTGTGTAGTTTACCTTAGGAAGTGAGGCCATGTATGATTCCGGGATCTCCATTTCAGCAAGAATGGCACTGTTGATGGCCATTGCCGCCTTGTGAATTTGGCTGGCGCAGTCGCGCTTTTGCCTCAGATGTTGCTTGGATTTCTCAGACAGGCCGTCTGAAGCAATGCAAGGAACAGGCAGCCACCACTTTTCCTCCTTGCGCTGGGAATGAACGATCCTCCTGAATGATCCCGAACATGTGGAGCCTCCCGATGCCCTGCCTTGATCCGCGTACCAGAATTCGTTTTCTTGAAAGCTGTCCAGTATATCCTGTTGCCCAATTCATTAACATGAACTCAACTCTTTGGCAAAAATTTAAAGTAAAGATTTCTTCTTTTGTTGCTTTTCCCCTTACCAGAAGCATTGCATCAAGTTTTCTCAATGCAGGTAGATTGATACATATGTCTGATCTTGGCATACCTTTCATTACCTGCAAAAGGGGGTTTTTTAATTTGAACTTCTAAAGCCAATGCCATAAAAATGTGGCCTTCAATGCAAATTGATTAAATTGCCTGAACCTTCAAAGTCCCATCTTTGAAACTCTGCACAGCTGGAGTGAATTCAACAATGTAATCACATACAGATAAAAGACAATTCATTTCTCTCTTCCACATTAGTTTCTTGTCAGAATGCAAAGGCTCAAGTTTCTGGTGCTGTCCAAATACAGAAGCTGCACAGTTTTAAAGTAAACAAGATAAAGTCTTTGAAAGTGGCACAAGAAATTAGATATCAAAGAGAAAAAAGACATGATAATATGGAAATTTACCATATAGGTTTGTTATGGCATTTGAAATTGTGACAGCAGTGCAAACCCCCTTCCCACTTCCAGACATGTCCTCTCCCAGCAACAGCTTTGAAAGTCTTTCCTTCATCAACTCCATCTCTGCATTAACAACATCATCTTTTGTCACTCCAGAAACTTCGAAGCAAAAAAAAAAAAAAAAAAAGATATTACAAAAACTTCACCTAACTCCATTGCCTCTTCCTCATCCATCATCACTCCATGGTTGTCCTGTTTCAGGCCGAGTTTTGAAAGCGCGACACACGTTGGAGACTTGAGGCTTCGCCAGCAGAGGGGAGAGTTCACCTCCGAATAGCTGCTGCCATCGGTGTGCTCCGATGAGTCAAAGGCCGACGCCTGCGAATCAGTCCTGCAATAGGTGAAGGAGTCGCTGCTGAGGATTGAGTCACTCGTCATTTCCATGAATGACTGATCGGTTACATATGCTGAAGAAGGTGAAGAGAGACGACGAAATCCCATTTCATAATTCTCGTCAGAGTTTGAAGTACTGCTGTCCATTTGTTGCCTTAAGAAATACAGTATTCCCTAAAATCCTGCAGCAGATTCAGACAAGAACTGAGAATGGAGAACCAAGCACTTGTTGTGAAAGAGATTCAAGATTCTGCAACACAGAGGATATTAAAGTGTCTAGATTGCATTAAAGAATGGAAAGAAGGAAGAAAAAGCTAAAGGGAATATGTCATGTGTGTTCTTTTTTTTTTTTTTTTAGCTCAAGAAAGTGACAGAACTGGAATTTTGGGAATATGAAATTTCAAACGGGCAGTTAAAAAAGGGAACAAACGGCATGTTTGTGTTTCCTTTTTTATGCACATTTTAACGGTGGGTGGCTACTGTTTGAATTTGCACCGTGGGAATTCAATGCTGCCGTTTGCAATGGATTTTTGTATTAACTGTACCCATAATTGACAGGAACTCTGAAAGGTACCTAATACCTATGTGTGTGGTCATCAAACAAATAAGGATATAGTATTATGATTCTTTTACCAGCCTGCTCATCATATCATATTCCTACTGAATTGAGCCTCGTTAAATTATAGGTAATTTTCATTAAATTGATACCTCAGTAAATTACCTTCATAAATCATATGGATATGGAGAGGGGTGTGTGGATAGAACACCAACCTAAAGTTGGAAAGTGCTCAAACCCCTATCCTTTAAAAAAAAAAAAAAAAAAAAAAAAAAAAAGAAAAAGAAAAAAAACCGGTACAAAGTAGTAGTAATTTAAGAATGTAACTGTGAGTAAAAACTGATGGCTCATGTCAATTCACAGACGTGCACAGCATTAATTATTTATCAATTTCCAGGTCCACACACACACATGTATGTTTCAAAACATCTTTGGCCTGAGAACGTGCAGATGAGTGGCAGCATTAGTTAAAAGGGGGCTGTCCAAAGAATAGTCCAGCAGCAAATTAAAGGGGGTTGTTGCTGAAATTTAAATTTTAACAATTGTCGCTTATAATCCAACAATCCATGGAAAATAACAAGAGTCATTCATAAATTCAGCAATCATGGATTCAACAATGGCCATCATTGCTGAATGAATATGATAGATTGATACTGCATTCCTAAAGATTATGTACACACACACACTCAAGAAATGATTCAATTTTAGCAAATCCAATAACTGATCAACCCACACATTCATAACTTATCCAAGAGTGAACTTTTTCAATCTCGTCCCATCCGGCCTTGTCCTAATTAGTCAGGCAGGACGGGGGCCGCCCCCGGCTGGTTTTCGGCCTGACTTCAGAAATCACCTTTTTTAACTTCAGAAGTTGCTAACTAATGTACCTGATCAGATGCATGTATCCCTTTAGTCAACCATGGAAATCTGGCCCGTCTCCGATTGCTGTGTAGCCCTTAATTCTTAAACATCAAATTGTCCAATGGACTACAGCTTTCTGCAGATTCCTGCCCCATGGTTTGCACTAAATTCCCTGAGAAAAAAAAAAAAAATCTGTGCCGTTTAGTACTAATTAAATTCGAATGTACATTAGTTACTGTGCACTTGTCTCCCACACCACGGCTAATATTATTTTCCTGTGGGTCAATTCGGGTCTATGCAATGCACTCCAATGTAACAATAAAATTCAGCTTTTTGTTAAATACTAGTACTCTAGTATAATTCAAGTTGCTAACTATCATATGAGCGCCACGAAAAATTATAATTATAGAGTGATGTCTCGCTGGATTCACATGTCTTGTTGGTTTCGATCATATATGCCAAGGATTTCACTTCCTAGAATGTTAAGGATGTAATCTGTGAATGGCCCCATGTCTCTATAATGCACTTTTCTATAATGGCTTCTTGTAATTTGTAAAGGCAGGCTACCTGCCCCTCTCCCCCACTTCTTGTGTATATAAATGACAACAAAAAGAAGGAAAAGGAAAAGAAACAGCAGCAGCCAATTTGCTTAATATATACATAAATATACATACTTGGGCTACAAGTTGTTCCATTACAAAGTCAAGTTCATTGATTTTAGATGTATAATTTAAACATGATATACACACGGGAAGGCAGTTGAACTCATGTGGGTTTTTATTGTGAGTTTCTATAATTCTTCATACATGTTTAGTTGCCACTTGATCAGATTACTAGTTCCTTACTTATTTCCCAAAAGCTAATCCAAAACCGGCCAACTGTTGTCTAGCTTCTTACAACAATCTGAGGGGAAAAATGGTTAATCACTCTGAAAATTCCCTGTGGCAGCTCCCTGTGTTGGATGTTTCTCAGCCGTTGGATTCGTCGGCTTTATCCTCTTTAGCTGCGGCCTGCAGAGAATGGGGTTTCTTCCAAATTATTAACCATGGAATCTCCAAAGATTTATACAGCAGAATCAACACTTTATCCAACAAGATTTTCTGCCTCCCTCCTGAATCCAAACTTAAGTTAGGGCCTTTTTCATTAACCAAAGCCTACACGCCTCATTTTATTGCATCTCCTTTCTTTGAGAGCCTTAGAGTGGGCGGGCCTGACTTTGCTGCCTCAGCTCAAACTTCTGTGGATGCCCTGTTTGGTGAGAATGATTCTGAGTTCAGGTAGGGTTTCCTTTTTTGTTTCCTTTTTGATGTAATGACACTATATATGCTGTTTTTTAGCAATAGGGTTATATGCCTTGAGGTGGTTTTCTTGCTGCAGCAAAATAGTCCAAGAATACGGGAGCAAAGTGACTGACTTATCCAAGTTGATCCTCAAGTTCTTACTGATGACTCTAGGAGAAGGATTCGATACAAAGTACTATGAATCCGAATTCCAGAATTGCCATGGATACATGAGGATAAACAATTACACCCCTCCTTATGCGAGTGCAGAACAGGAAGCCGAAACTGAGGGACTCGGAATGCATACAGACATGAGCTGCCTGACAATTGTGTACCAGGACGAAACAGGCGGGCTTCAAGTGAGATCAAAGGATGGGAAATGGTTGAACATCCTTCCAAGTGAAGGAACCCTTGTGGTGAACATTGGAGACATGCTTCAGGCCTGGAGCAATGAGAAGCTCAGATCATCCGAGCATAGGGTGGTCCTAAAGAAGCCGAAGAACCGGATGTCCGTCGCCTTCTTCTGGTGCTTTGAGGATGAGAAAGTGATCGAGGCACCTGATGAGGTGGTGGGACAATATGGGACAAGGGCTTACAAGCCATTTGTTTGCTTGGAGTATGTCAAGTTTAGGGAGAACAATGAGAAGGGTAAGTTTGAGAAAGTTGGGTTCACAGTTAAAGATTTTGCAGGTGTCTGTTAAAAATCCAATGTTAAAGTCACAAGTTGGAAGTTAGTAGCTGCTTGTTGCATAATGCACATCATTATTGATCTTGTTGTATGTGTGGGAACCCTATAGAGCTGTGATAAGCCTTGTTTCTTTGAGGGTTTTTGCTCAATTGTGCATTTGGCATTTAGTGAAATTTGTCTTCACATGTATTAGAAAATTTGGTTTGTGTTGTGTTGTGTTGTGTTTGGGTTTGTCTTTATTTTGATTGGGATGGGAAGGTGAGGGATATGGGGGTTGACCTGTTTTGGACAGTTGGAATTCCAACTTCCTTCCAGATTGTTAGAAAAAGTTGTGAAATTTAGTACTAAAATGGGTGTTGTTGTTTTTGTTGTGTTGTCTAAATGCAAGGTGTAAGGAGAATTTTCAGTTGTAATTTATGGGTTTGTGTCATTGTCAATTCTAGAACTATTCAAAGGCACTATTTATCATTGTCAAACTTCATTTTGTTTTCTTCGGCTTCTCTGTCACATGGTTTTATTTCAATATTCCTGCAAACTAGGGTCATACTATAATGTTACTTTAATTATTGTGTTCACCTGTATTTGTGTATGTAAAATTATGCCTTGAGACAGATAACCCTTCAATGCTCCCGAACAATTAATTTTGCCTCCAATGAAGCACGGAAATACCCTAGTATTTATCTTTAAAAAATTGGGAATTGTGGGAATAATGGTCAGTGATCTCACGGATATTGCAGACATATTGGGCAACAATAAAATACAATGATTCAATTTCACAGTGTCTCATTAGTCAAACCACTATAATGTTACTTTAATTATTGTGTTCACCTGTATGTGAAGGATTGATTATATATTAATTTGGCATATCTTTTGACGAAGACTCCTAACCAATATTGAGAAGGAAACCACTAATCATTGCTTAGATTTTTATTGATTGATCTGCCCTTTATTATGCAAAATTTTGCCTAATTTTCATATTCCATTCTTTTAAAGTTAACATTTCAATAATTTAGAGATATATCGAAATGGATAACGGATAAAATTCAACTATGCGAATATAGTGTGGCTCCCACCATCCATTTTCTAGTCTGTATAGGGTGTTAAGCCAAAAAAAAAAAAAAACTATGCGAATGTATATTTGTGTAACAGAGCAATCATTGTTACACTTGATGTTACTAGGGATAAAAGACATGCATGAACAAATGGATTAAAATCTTGCAAAAAGGCAAAAAGCTACACTCTTTAAATGCTTAAAAGCAATTAGCCTAATAGAATTGACACCTTTACAAGTCACTAAATGTGCATCCATATCTCTACAAAGAAAAAAAAAAAAAATCATTTATAGCATCACTAAAGATGCTCGACTTCAAATGTAGATTTAATTTTTATAAGCAGCCTAATTTTATACTTAAGTGGAAGCCAACTTACTAATCAGTGATGTAATTCTTACATTACAAATGTAAAAACCTATCCCTCCCATTTATCCTTTTGCCCGATACTAGGGTATTACTTGTTTTTTTAAATTAAAAAAAAAATCATTTTCACACGTTCTTCAAACCAACACCCTCCAAAAACTTTCATAAGCCACTTTGTTTCCATACAAATTGTAAATATATTAGGTTCCTTCTCTTATGAAACTTGTCTTGTGGAAAGAAAGATTCTGCCTGTCCATTGGACCCTTTATGGGCTCTTAAGGCCCAACTTTTAGCAAGGAAATCCAGATTCCAGCCCACTGCTACATAGAAGTACTTCATATTCAAGAGCTGAAACCCCCTCTCAACTCTTACAGTAAACAATATCAAAACGAACCAAGAGTTGAGGTTTCTGGGTTATACTAAAATTTATCATGTAAGTCTGATAAACTGTACACGAGGAATGATGACTCAATATAACAGATATAAGGCTTTTGCTCAACTTTCAGATTGCAAAAAAGCAGAAATGAGCCTTGATTGAGTCACCAAGCAACCTCATTATAAATGCCCCCCAAAGAATTAATATCATCATTTCCTAAAGCTAATATATGTTGCTTGCAGGCTACAACACACGCTACCTGTATTTCCATCCTCATCCGTATCAAAAATGGCTGCTTTCCATGTCATCGTGCATGTCATGCTACCGCATGAAGGAAAAGAGATCAACTGAGTTATATAGTGCTTGAATTTTCGCCTTTCTCTGTCTCCTGGAAAGTTCCGTAAGAAGGTAAGAATGCATGGGGAACATCCAAAGCAACGGCTCTCTCTATCGCTGCCCTGTGCTCCTCCATGTGTTCCTTCACGAGAGAAGCCTGTCTTTCCATCTTCTGTGCCGGAGGAATGTCCATAATCCGTTCTTTTTCCAGCAATGACTGCACTAACAAATTTCATGGTAATGCTTTATTATGGCCACAAGAGTGTGATAATTAGTTGGACATATCTCAAGAAAGGTATTGAGGTGATATGAAATGATTTAATTTTGATTTGCTTTAAATTACAATGTGAAAGAATTATCAGATCAGGGAACTAACTTCCAATGCACTTTGGGATTCCTTCAATATCCAAAGAATAGCATGGTCTGATGTTATGTTGCAGGAAAGAACAATGTGCTCAAACCGTCCATCCACTGGGACTGCTGTCCGAACAAGAGGTGTAATTCTTTTGCACCTGAACATAGAAACAATTTAAATAGGTATATCCCCTGGTGAAGTTTAATGCAGCTAGGTGGACCAATGTGGCCAGATCATCTAAGAGTCTCCCACCTTCCACAAATTGTTTTTTTTTTTTTTTTTTTACATGTTGCAATAATAACATAGTCTACCAGATAGGTGTATCATAGTCTACAAGAAAGGTTGGAATTGAAATTTGAAAGAGAAGGTATCCAGACTGATATCAGATTTTGGACCTAAAACCTTATAAGGCGATGTACCGCATTACATGAATACAGCACAACAGGATAAAGTATCTCGGTTTCACACTATTGGGAAAAGAAGTGTACAAAAAGAAAACAGGATAATACAGCATCAAACATTCTTGAAATTTATTCTACGTCTCTCATTTGTCTACAAGAAAAGATCATCTACTTCTCTCTGATCATATTTAATATATTTCCAGTCAATTCTGTTGTCATCCAATCCCAATTTCAAAGGGTTTATCAAAATTGTACCTTATGCTGGATCGTTATTATGCATACCTGAATGGTTTTCTCACAATTATGTGATAAAGGCGACCAGGTGCATATAGACGTCTCGGATCCTGGAGCATCTTCTCCTCAAGTGTGCATGTGTCTTTCAAGCACATTATGCACAACAAGCAAGGGAGACTACGAGGAACATAAAATTGAGTTACTGCTGAGTGAAAATGACTATTAACAACATTAACATATAAAGCTCATAAATCAAAAGAGGAATATTTTGTAATATGCAAGATATTCACATTAAATGCAAGGCGAGAACATACTTTGCACACTAATGGAATCAAACAAGAAAGCATATTTCAAAAGCAGCTCATCTCATACACACAAAATACTTTAAATGTCACAAGTTCAAGCCAAACGACAAAATTGAAAATTAACATGCAAAAGAGAAACAGAGAATTGAAAATTAACATGCAAAAGAGAAATAGAGAACCGATAAGGCAGCAAGACCTTCAATCTTTTACCAGAAAAGTGATTTGAAGAGATTTTCCAGAGCTACTGTTGTCCTTGGCAAGAAATCATCCTGTTTGACAGGATCAAAGAAGAATTTAGAATTCTTGACCACATAATCTGGTGCAGGCACAAAATACCTTCAAATCAATGATAAACAGAAAATGCATATGATAATAACTACCTGCAGCACAACGGAGTTAATGACATCAGCGTATCTCACGGCCAAGTTCAGTGAAATACACCTTGCAGGTGCAATAGCAAAGCATCTGATCCTTTTCCTTTCAATGTATCCTACTTTTTCCCTATTCTTGACCACCAACATCGTTAACAATGTCACAACTCCAGCTCCAAGGGAATGGCCAGCAAATGACAAAGTATAGTTCGGATACTTTTCAACTAGCTCCTTCAAAATATCACACTCCTCTTCAAAAACATACTGAGCTGCCTTCAACAACCCATTGTGCACATATCCTCCATCATATGTTGTCTGCCCCAGTTTATTATCAAGCAACAACAAAAAATCACTTTCTTTCACCAAATTAAGACCCCTAACTGCTAAAACTATATCCTGATTATTGTGATCAAGATAGATCATGTAAGGGGACACTCTCCCTTGAGTGTCCACATAATCCTTTTTCAATAAGATCCATTCCGGATTCACGCCATACCCTTCAGGGGGAGCCCAAACAGGATTCCTTATGTCATCTTCATACACAGATAGGATATATCTACATAGCCGGGGGACAGGCTCAAATTCACTAGCAGTTGCAAGACCCCAATTCTCGCTCTCACGCCCAGCAGTGTACAGAAATTTCTTCCAACCCCAGCGAATGCACGCCAAACAGGATACACATTCAACAAGTGGAACACAGCAAGCAGCAGACATGGATGCCTAAAACTTAATTACAGCCACACAGCTCAGTTTCACAAAATTCTTCCACCACAAAAAACTCCCCCAAACTACACTTGGGGTAAAAAGAAACCATTTTTCAATAAAATTATACACCAAGCGACATACACAAATTAAGCTCAGAAGGGCGATAATACATTTCTTCCAGTTCACAAGAACCGAAACAAACAGATAGAGGCTTTATCAATCAAAAAGACCAAAACGTATGAAACCACGCCGCCAAGAAATCACAGTACACATAAACAGTGACGAAACCAGTTCTACAACATCAAATTTTATGATAAAGCCTTCGTCTTCAAAATTTCAAATTCAACCAAGCTACTTCAAAAAATTACTGACAATTCAAAAATCAAAATACACAAAACCTTGGCTAAAACCTCGCCAGCAAAATTGAGAAAGAAAAACCATCAGAGAACAATCATGAACTAACTATAATTAAGCTTCTCAAAGTGCGCGATTGTTCGGAAACACAATCATGATCACTCGCATGAATTCTTCGGGCCCGGTGAAGATGAAATTCGCGAATGTCGACAACTGCCGGACACAACTCCAAAATTGAGTGAAAAGTGAAATTATTTTAAAAAATGAAAAATAAAAAGGAGGACCGATCCCCAGAAAATAACAAAAAAAATGTGGAAGAGGGAAATATAAAGAGGGGAAGAAAATTAAGCGGAAAATAAAAATCTTGGAAAGACGTAGCGTACCTGCAACTATTAATTAATTAATTCAATATTTGTCGAGTGAAAAAAAAAAATCGAACTTTGTGTGGGGTCCTTTGGTTTTTTCCTTTCGGAATGTACTACACTTTATGCCTTGAGATTCCACAATTAGGGATGGCAATTTCACCCGCACCCACCCAAAATCCGACCCATCCGATCCGTCGAAATGGATGAAAATCCGACAAAAGGTGGATTCTTATAGGGTGATGGGTGGATCGGGTGACGGATTGGGTCGGAGATGGATCTAGGCTCATCCAACCCACCACCCGATCCATCATCCAACCCACCACCCAAACCATCCATCACCCGTTATATTTTATTAAATATGTATACTCAATATATTTTAGTAAAAAAATATTAACATGGTTTTTCCTCCATTTTTTTCTTCCACGGTCCCTTCGGGCGTTCCAATCTTTCACAATTCCCCCGTAATTACATCATTCATTACTAAGGAATGCCTTATCGACTAATCTTCCTGATGTCAAGACTCATGTTTTATAATTTTCTCGTTTGACCCTTTCATTCCTAGTGTTCGATTCCTCCACTTTTGGATATTATTATATCGTTTACACTTCGCTTCCATATATAGCAAATAAGGTATGGTTTCCTAAACTTTATGATGTTCAAACATGAATTAACTTTGAATATAAATGATTGCAAGTTTATGTATATTTTCAAATCCATTAGTCACCCGATCCACCCGTTTCACCCGTGGTTGATGGGTGGATTGGATTTGGGCTGAGTTTTAAACGGATGATGGGTGGATTGGATGATGAAATAACACTCATGGACGGAGGTGGATTTACCCTTCTCCGATCCACCTCCGACCCATTGCCATCCCTACCCACAATCCACTTGTTCAGTTGTTCTCATTTTTTTGGTTTTTTTTAAAAAAATATACAGTATTGAGCAAGAATATTAGTATAATTTTTTTTGGTAAATTACCAGGTATTCCATGTGGGTGTTAGGATAAGATGCAGGAAAATAAATTATATGATTATTGCGCTTCCGAAACGTAAATAATCAGTTTAACCGCTAAAAAATTGTGCTGCAAACCTGATTATTTACATCTTGAAAAAGCAATAATCAGATAATCTATTTCATATCGCACATCCAAACACCCACCAAGTCTTATTGGATTTAAGACTAATCCTTCAAAGATCTGGTGGACATTTAAGGGTTGTCTCTCACAAAGCAGAATTCTGCATACAAACAAGCTCGAACACGAGACCTTCGTTTAAACTGTCAGAACCATATATCAATAATATTATAATTTGTTTTACATAAAATATTTTTGCTTTTATTAAGTTATTCTAAAATGGAGATGAGGACTTGATCAAGCGGCAAAGTCCATGCCTTCCAACATTTGGGTTGGAGTCTGATTCCCTACCCAAACCCCTATATATATATCTCTTTTCTTTATTCTTTGTAATTTGTGGGTATGAATTTCCACCACTCTGACTATATTGGGCCAATAAAAGTTAGCTTAATAGAAAAAAAAACCCTAACCATAAAATAAAAGATAAAGTAGAATAAATTAATTAATTAAGAGATTGTATCACTCTCTCAATGAATTGGTTTAGTGCTATATATTGGTTGAATGATGATTGAAGACGGTTTTAATAGGGTGGACTAAAGTTGTATTAGCGCATTAGTTGGGGATTTTATTTTTTTAAAGTAGCCATTAAAAACATGAGAAAGGATGGTAAGAGCTCATGTCACACAAATTATAAAATGAACAAAGAGAGAAATAGTGGACTGAGAGATTCGAACCCTCAACCTATAAATTGAAAGTGGAGTGACTTGATGTGGATGGGGATTGGGAAATGAATGAAATCACATTAATTCCGAAATTCACCCATAATTCATATTAATCCGCCCAAAGTTTCTTTTGCGAAAAAAAAAAGGAAGAAGAAACAAATGAAATAATTTTGCACTGTTGTAATAATTTTTGAAGTGTTTTTTAGGTGAATTTTAGAATTATTGGAACATAAAAGAAGATAATAATTGTAAAAAGGAGTTTAATGTTTTTTGTCATTGTTAATGCTAGCACTGTAGCACATGACCAACAGTAGTTGGCTTTAGTGTATTGGAGTTCTAATCGTTTAACTGAAGTTTCGGGTTCGAACCTTGTATTTGCCCTGCAAATCCTCGAGCGATCAATATTAGTTTCGATGTAGTTGGCTGATACTCAGTATTTAAAAAAGATGCTAGCGTATGCATAATTATAGTAGCTAAACAAAATAAATGAATTGTGGTTAGTGGGATTAGTTATTATGATAGGGCCTAGGCGATGATACTAAAGCGGGTTACTTTATTGTTTTCAATCGTAAAACGAATACTAGTGTATAAGTTTAAAAAAATCAGAATCGGATAGGTGGAAAATTTAATATTGTTATATAGTATATAATAATCTCTAAAATTGAATGCCCAATAATTTAACTATACGTGACGCGTGTATGTAACTTAAGGAGGCGGTGTCATTTTTACGGAAATCGTTGTGATATGTTACTAGTGTTATAAAAATAATGATATATATATATATATGTGAGTATAAATTATATGTGTAATAATATGTTTGTTGTGTATATATATATATATAAGCTTGAGCTTAGGAGTGGTAATGACTATAATTATCTTAAGAAAACAATAATGAACAAAAGAGCAAATGTAGAGAAAATAGCAAGATGAGGAGATTGTATTAATTTCTATATCATCTCAATGAACAAACTCATCTATTTATAGGCAAATATAATCCACCTTGTATTACATTAAGAGCCACCTTGTATGACATTAAGAGCCACCTTATATGACATTAATAGCCACCATATTTTACTCTCTCATCATAGCAAGACATTCAATATGCATGTTTTTAATGCATGTATCTAGAACACTCCCCCTGAATGTCTTGAATACAAAGAATATGCCTCGTTAAAACCTTACTTGGAAAAAACCCTATGGAAAAAAATCCAAGTTAGGAAAAAGAGTACATGATTCTTGTATTTTTACTTCTCCCCCTGATCAAAGCATCAGTTGAGGTTCTTTAGTTGGCGCATCCCGATACTTTTCACCAACTTTTCGAATGTTGCTGTTGGTAGTGCCTTGGTAAATAAATCCGCAAGATTATCAGCTGAACGGATTTGCTGCACATCTATTTCACCATTTTTCTGTAAATCATGAGTGAAGAAAAATTTTGGTGAAATGTGTTTCGTTCTATCTCCTTTAATATACCCTCCCTTCAATTGTGCTATACAAGCTGCATTGTCTTCATATAAAACTGTTGAGGATATTTTTTCTTCAGTAGCCATGCCACAATTTTTCAATATATGGTGCATCAAAGATCGCAACCATACACATTCTCGACTGGCTTCATGGATTGCTAAAATTTCAGCATGATTTGACGAAGTAGCAGTCAAAGTCTGCTTCATTGATCTCCATGAAATTGCAGTACCACCACATGTAAAAACATAGCCAGTTTGAGATTTGGCTTTATGTGGATCTGATAAATATCCGGCATCAGCAAAGCCGATTATTTCATGTCGAGAGTCATTTGGGTAAAATAACCCAAGATCAATAGTTCCTTGGAGATAGCGAAATATATGTTTAATTCCATTCCAATGTCGTCTTGTAGGAGATGAACTGAATCTCGCTAATAAATTTACTGCAAATGATATATCTGGTCTAGTGCAGTTTGCAAGATACATTAAAGCACCTATGGCACTTAAATATGGGACCTCTGGTCCAAGAATTTGTTCACCTTCCTCTTGTGGTCTAAACGGATCCTTTTTTATATCAAGTGACCTTACGACCATTGGAGTACTCAATGGATGTGCTTTATCCATATAAAATCGATTTAATACTCTCTGAGTATAAGCTGTTTGATGGACAAAAGTTCCATTATTTAAATATTCAATTTGCAGACCAAGACATGATTTGGTTTTACCAAAATCTTTGATTTCAAACTCCTTTTTTAGGTATTCAATAGCCTTTTGGAGCTCCTCTGGAGTTCCAATCAAGTTGAGATCATCAACATAAACTGCAATGATTACAAACCCTTGTCCATTTTTCTTAATGAAAATACATGGACAAATTGGGTCATTTGTATAACCCTCTTGTATCAATGACTCACTGAGTCGGTTATACCACATTCGCCCGGACTGTTTCAGTCCATATAGGGATTTTTGTAATTTGATGGAATACATATGTCTAGGATTTGATTCATATGTCTCTGACATTTTTAATCCCTCTGGGACCTTCATATAGATATCTGTATCTAAATTTCCATATAGATACGCAGTAATAACATCCATCAATCTCATTTCAAGATTTTGATGGACTGCTAAACTGATAAGATATCTAAATGTTATTCCATCCATTACGGGGGAATATGTTTCATCATAATCAAATCCGGGTCTCTGTGAAAACCCTTGGGCGACTAATCTCGCTTTGTATCTGACAATTTCATTTTTGTCATTTCTTTTTCTTACAAAAACCCATCTGTATCCAACTGGCTTTATATTTTCTGGTGTTTTGACAATCGGTCCAAACACATTTCGTCTAGCCAGGGAATCCAATTCAGATTGGATTGCATCTTTCCATTTTGGCCAATCTTTTCTTTTCCGACATTCATCAACCGAATTTGGTTCATGATCCTCGTCATCATTTATGATGTCAAGTGCTATGTGGTACGAGAATACATTATCTATGATAATTGCATCTCGATTCCAAACATTTCTGCTTGTGACAAAATTGATTGATATTTCATTATTTTCAAGTTCATTCTCCTCTGGAGCTGCAAGTTCCTGCTCCTCTGGAGCTACTTGCTCTTCAAGAGCTTCTTTTTCCTCTGGAATATTTTCTGTAATTTTGTCACTTTCAATTATTTGTGATCCTCTTTTCTTTCGAGGATTTTTATCTTTTGAACCTGGTGGTCTACCACGCTTCAAGCGTGCAGTATATTCATCTTTGGCACTTGTAATTGGTCCCTCTGGGACATTAATTTTGATAGGAACATTTGCTGCCGGTATAAGAGATTTTGTTACTCTTTTAGAGTCGCATAATGCGTCCGGCAATTGATTTGCAATACTCTGCAAATGTACAATTCTTTGTACTTCTAGTTCACAATCATTTGTACGATGATCGAAGAAATCTAATGGTGTTTTCCAGTTGATTTCTTTTTCTTTCTTTGGTTGATTTCTATCTCCCCCTAATGTCGGGAAATGAGATTCGTCAAAATGACAATCTTTGAATTTCGCAGTAAATAAATCACCAGTTAATGGTTCGAGATATCGAATAATCGATGGTGATTCATACCCGACATATATTCCCAATCTACGTTGGGGACCCATCTTTGTGCGCTGAGGTGGTGCAATCGGGACATACACAGCGCAACCAAATATTCTGAGATGGGATATATTGGGTTCATGCCCAAATGTTAATTGTATAGGGGAGTATTCATGATAATGTGTCGGCCTTAACCGCACCAATTTTGCTGCATGTAATATTGCATGCCCCCAAGCTGTCAATGGCAATCCAGATCTCATTAATAATGGTCTGGCAATTAATTGTAAACGCTTTATAAGCGATTCAGCAAGTCCATTATGTGTATGGACATGAGCAACAGGATGCTCAACTGTTATGTCAATTGACATGCAGTATTCATCAAACCTCTGGGATGAATATTCACCAGCATTATCCAATCGGATATTTTTTATTGTATAATCAGGGAACTGTGCTCGTAATTTAATAATTTGAGCAAGTAATTTTGCAAACGCATGGTTACGAGATGATAATAATGATACATTGGACCATCGTGTTGATGCATCAATTAGCACCATAAAATATTTAAATGGTCCACATGGTGGATCTATAGGTCCACATATATCACCCTGAATTCTTTCAAGAAAACTGGGGCTTTCAGTTCCCACTTTCGTTGGTGAATGTTTGGAAATCAATTTTCCTTGGGAGCAAGCAACACATATATAATCATTATATTGCAGCAACTTTTGTCCCTTTAATGAATGGCCATGACTATTTGTAATAATTCGCCTCATCATTGTAGAGCCAGGATGGCCTAGGCGATCATGCCATATCATATATTCATCATTAAGCCTATGGCTTCCAATAGACTTCTGGCCTATTTTGGGATGATATATATTAGTGGGACTCTGGCCATTAATAAACCTCTGGTTTATTTGGGGAATATTAGACATGTGGTCTAAGTGATAATTTTCAATTGTATTTATCTTTGAAAAATACAATCCAGAAGACAGAGCTGGTAATTTTTCCAATATATATTTCTTACCATGTGTGGTATTTGTAATTAATAAATATTCGACATTCTCTGAAGTCGATGTCTCGAGATGATACCCATTTTCTCGGATATCTTTAAAACTTAATAAATTTCTTCGAGACTTGGGAGATAGGAGTGCATTTTTCACAATTAATTTTGTTCCCTTTGGGAAAATAAGGTTGGCTGTGCCAATTCCTTGTATAATATTTGCACTACCACATATTGTGTTTATATTTGTATCTCCCATTTTTAAATTGGAAAAATACCTTATGTCTTTTAGTATTGTGTGCGTTGAAGCACTATCAATAAGACATATATTATCACTTTTATAATTCCCCATTTTGCTGTAATTAAAACAAGATATAATTAATACCAAAACAAGATTAAATATAAGTGAAACAACACAATGCATAATAATATAGCAGAAAATAAAAAAATTCAAAGCGTAATAAAAACAATATAATAAAATGTAATGCAGTATTTAAATAATATTGTATCATTGAAGAAATTTGTATATCTTTCTATGATATATTTAGCATATCAATTCATTAGTCGTACGACAAATTATGGGACTATGTCCTCCTGCCATATTGATAGCATTTTTTTTCAATTGCTTCGCCTTTTAGAGGCACAATTTCTGGCAATTATTTTGCCATTTAAGAATCTGACTCTGTCAGTACACACCAAACTAAAGACCCACGAAATCTGTTGGTATAACCGAACTAAGATTTATGGACTCTGTTGGTATTAATGTTATTTTTATTAATATATTGTCATATATCTCAATCGTGACATTATTTTGAACATGACTGATTTATACTCCCTCCGTCCCACTCCAAGTGTCTTGTTACTGTTGGGCACGGGAATTAAGGTAGAGTTGGTTTGTGAGTATATGGTGGGGTCCACATAGTTGTTGGAGGGGAAAATTATTTCTATTTATAGAAATAAGACATTTGTAATGGGACATCCAAAAATAGTAAGTAGGACATTTGGAATGGGACGGAGGGAGTATCATTTACAGACTTATAGTCTTACAGTCATTATGATGCCTCGCATTTGGGATTTCAGCCAAAAATCTTTATTTTATCAAAGAGCTGCCATTTGCCCCCACATTAAGGGAACTGTCACTATCTCTTATCAAAAATAAGAATTGGCAAAATGCTTATTTCTCATATATAGACCAATATGATCTTTTGACCGTTTTGTTTTTCTAGGTCTTGGCCTGTTGCCGTATTTTTTTTTTTCTCTGTGGTCTAGGCCTGTGGCCGTATTTTCTTTTATAATGGTCTTTTCTAGACCCATTGTTTCCAAATAAATCTTAATATCCATATTTCAAGATAAATAATTATCTCCAGATACCATCAGTGGTCTGAAATCCTGCTTTGTCAAGTTAGCCATAATAGAATTATTGAAATACAAAATATTACCTCAAAGAAATTCCGGCAGAGCTCCGTTCATAGCTCGTGCTGATAACGTGTTATAAAAATAATGATATATATATATATATGTGAGTATAAATTATATGTGTAATAATATGTTTGTTGTGTATATATATATATAAGCTTGAGCTTAGGAGTGGTAATGACTATAATTATCTTAAGAAAACAATAATGAACAAAAGAGCAAATGTAGAGAAAATAGCAAGATGAGGAGATTGTATTAATTTCTATATCATCTCAATGAACAAACTCATCTATTTATAGGCAAATATAATCCACCTTGTATTACATTAAGAGCCACCTTGTATGACATTAAGAGCCACCTTATATGACATTAATAGCCACCATATTTTACTCTCTCATCATAGCAAGACATTCAATATGCATGTTTTTAATGCATGTATCTAGAACAACTAGTATATTTTCAGAATACAATAAAATTTCGAGATACGTGTTTGGTCAAAATGAAGTAACGTGATTTGTAGCATGAATATTTTTTCGCCAGATTTTGTGTACTAGTTACTACTCCCTCCCCGTTACTTTTTAGTTGTCTTTTTAGAGAGTTGTCTTTTTAGAGAGTAAAATGTGTTCCAAAATAGTTGTCATTTTTAGTTAGTTATAGGTAGTTATGCTATGTTTTTACTATATTGCCCTTCACTTTACATAAATGCTATTCTTGACATTTATTATAAATAAATTTAATTGAAGGGTAAAAATGTAAATTTATGAGTTAATTAATGCAAACATTAGTTATTGAAATTGAGCTGAAAGAGACAACTAAAAAGGAACGGAGGGAGTAGTATAGTACTCCCTCGGTCCCGTGAAAGTTGACGCGTTTCTTTTGGGCACGGTAATTTATGTAGTGGGATTTAATGGTTAAAGTGTTATGGGTATTTGTGTTTAAAATTTTAATGAATTTTCACTTTACTTATTGTTTAACTTTGACTTAATATTATGATAATGATTTAATTTAAAAAAAAATATTCAAGTGTGGTCTTGTTAGAATCGTCTAGGTGTCTAGTTTTAGAATATATATTTTATATACTCCCTCCGTTCCATTTTAGTTGTCTTTTTAGAAACCAAAAAGCATTCCAAAATAGTTGTCATTTTACCTATCTATATCATATTTTTCCAATATTATCCTTACTTTTTCATAAATATTACTCCTAGAATATTGTGCACTCTTTCTCCACTTTAATTTTAACTTTTTATAGATATGGGCAAATATGGAAATTAGGGGACTAATCATTACATTTTCTTGGTATACTAAATTTTACCTAAAACGTCTACTAAATATGAACGGAGGGAGTAATTTTTATTTGTAACTATTTTGAGATATGAAAAATTAAAAAAATGTAAGGGATTTGTATAGAAAAATAAAAGTGTATTGGGAGTTATGCAGAATAGTTAAAGTAATTACTTTTAATGGGTTTTTAGAAACCATTAAGATTCTAATTATATTTATATTAATTTAATTTATCTAAAAAAGAAAACGTGTCAAATTTCGTGGGATAGCTCAAAAAGAAATACGCGTCAACTTTCGTGGGACGGAGTGAAGTAGTATTAATTTTGTATTTTATGGTTGCATTGGGAGAAACGTGTTTATGCCCACCTGCGCGTCGTTCAGTGGAGTGCGAGATTGGGAAACAGGGAAACCCTTCATACGGTTGTCGCGCCGCATCATATATGTCCCCTAAGTGCGGCTCCGGCCTTCCGGCGCTTGCTTCCTGCGCCGTCGCCAATTCGCTTATCATTGTTAGGGAGCTTTAATTACTTTCAAGTTTCAACCTTTGATGAATATTCATATTAATTTTAGGGCATATTTGGGAATTAACTGTTAGTTGTTAACTGATTATGTGAGTAAATTGAGTAATTTATTATTAGTTAAAATTAATTGTTTAATAGTTTTTGGGAAATTTTTTGCATAGAATAAGCTAATTCCAAAAAGTTGTTATTTGCAGCGGTTTTAAAAATAGCTGATTGAACAATAGTTTAAGTTATCTACTCTTTTTAAATAAGCTAATTTATTGTAAATTAACTGGAATAAAATAATTTCGTTTAGCTTATATGCCAAACAGGGCAATCGATTTTGCTTTTTAAGATCGTTCTCGCCTTGTGTCGTGCTTATTTTATTGTGTTTTTCACTTGTGGTGTGTGTTTCAGTGTTTGTAGGGGAATTTTAAACACTTCTAATATTTTTTTTTTTTGATGAGAGTGACGCAATGAAGCGTAGGCAACACTTCTAATATTGTATCGCTTTTATTATTATTCGCTAATATTATTACCATTATATAATCCAAAATCGAGTTTTCTTATAGTAATTCTTTAATTTAGAATGTATATATATTTACATATAGTATTTTATAAGTATAATTTTTATTTGTAAAATAATTTGATATATGACCATTAAAATAATATATTGAATAATGCATTGGAATAAAACAAGTACACTATTTTGGGACGGAGAGAGTAAATATAGAAATTGCTTGATTTGAATGTTATGTTTAGCTTATGAATTACTTATCCTTGTGGAATCCTTAGTGGTATGGTCGCAGATGTTTTTTAATTGAATTATTGTTTTTTAGGTGGTTTGATAACTTTTATTAATAACTAGATTTTTTCGTCCGCTACACACGGGCGTTGAACTAATATAATAATATAAAATGTGAATATAGTTTTTTTTAAATTACATAAGATTTAAAGTCTTTTACTTAAATAGTTTTTGAATGCATGCAACCAAAATTAAAAGGAAAACCTACAATCAGGTGGACATAATATAAAATAAATTATTTTTACTGTTAGAAAACTAAATATATAGGGTTTGCTTTCATATCTAAAATTATGAGAGCAAGTGGAAAATAAATACCCTTTAACTATTCAAAATTAGAAAATATATATATATATATATATATATTTTTGCATTATTAAGGATGTCCGGTATTTATGTAGAATGAGTTATTATATTAAAGTGCAGTAAATAGTTGATGTGATGTTTGTTTAAATGAGTAAAAATTTTCTAAATAAGGAAATGTGATAATTGTAATGAGACGGAGCAAATAAGAAATGAGAGATTTGAAATGGGATGGAGGGAGTATTGTTTTACTCCCTAATATGTTGTACATTTTGACTATTATCCCTAAAGTTTTTAATTATTTATACTTTTTTATTATTTTTTTATCATTTAAAACTTATATTTTGTTAAGTAATGTATTTTAAATTTTTATTATAATTATTTTTATATACTTATCTTTAATTTTATAAAATAAATTTTAATTATAATTACGCTTTAATTATATGTTAATTGTTAAAATAGTATATTAGTCCATAACATGTTATCCAATTTTTTCTTTTCCATATTGATTATGAAAAAAGTTTGGTAGTTAATATTTTCGTTTAATTTAATTAAATTTTTGTTATTTTTTAATTCATTATTATTATAACCCCTAAATTAAATTTATACTCCGATACTAAATTTTTTAGGGGTATGTTTTTTTAGCATATTTTTTTATCATTATAAACTATTTTTTCTATCTGGATAATGATATTTATTGTTTGAGAAATTCTAATGAAATAAAATATAAAAAGATAAAAAAATCTGAAAAATAATGAAATTGAAAAAAAATCAAATAAAATAAAATAAGAATCTATATATAATTAATAAAGAAATTACTTTCTAAAATTAAAGATATTACAATAAATATATTTTAATCTATCATTCATTATATGTTATTTTATTTTATTAAACAGTATTATAATCTAGTTTTATTAGTTAATTATATTTTTTGTATTTAAGTTAAAAGAAAAATTAATTATTAAATACATTATTTCAAATTGTTGTGCTAGTGAGACTCTTTTCAAATGTGACTGGGTGGAATGAGGTTATTTTCAAAATTTTAGGACAAAAATGAGATATTTTTAGAAATGATGACGTCGAATTTAATATTTTAAAAGGTAGAAGGGTAGAATTTTAAAACTAAATAAAAATTTAGGTGTATTTTTTGTAGAAAAAGATAAGGTTACAAATGGCCAACTTGTTAAGTTTAGGGTTATATTTTGGGAATCAATTCCGTTAGGGTGCGATCAGTGATTTTCACTTGATGTACTGCGGTACATCATGGCCATTGATTTAATTTATAAATTAATGGTTGAGATCAACTTAAAGGTTAAAATAGTAAATTTGTTATATTTAGTATTGTTAACAAACAATTGCTCATGCGATTCAGCTTTACTTTTCTTCTACGCATTTCAATACAATCAATCGATCTTATCTTACCCTCAGATTTGCTTATTTATGATGCTACATAATATACATATATGTTAATATCAAAACGTACCTCAAATATTCATATTTTGAGTCGCTGAATTGTTGATGAAAACGTCGCTGAATTGTTCATGAAACGGTCGTTGAATTGTTCTTCGTTGTGTCGCTGAATTGTTCATGGTAGCATACGTGAGTTGTTCATGAAAACGTTGCTAAATTGTTTTTGGTGTCATCGTTGAATTGTATATGGTAGCATCGCTGAATTCTTCTTCATTGCATCGCTGAATTCCTCTTTTTGTTGTCGCTGAATTCCTTTATATAGGGTCGCTGAAATATTTTTTGGTAGCATCACTGAATTATTTTTGGTAACATCGCTGAATTGTATATGTTAGCATCGCTGAATTCTTCTTTCGACTGTCGCTGAATTCCTTTTGGAATGCTCGCTGAATTCTTTATGTAGGGTCACTGAAATATTTTTTGTACCATCACTGGATTGTATATGTTAGCATCGCTGAATTCTTCTTTCTACTGTCGCTGAATTCCTCTTGGAATGCTCGCTGAATTCTTCAATGTATGGTCGCTGAAAATATTTTTGATAGCATCACATAGTATTTTTGGTAACATCGCTGGAATTCTATACGTAATAAATTTGTTACCCTTTTTAATAAGGATTGCTGAACATAAATATCAATTACCAAATATTTGATATGATTTGCCAAATATTTGATATGATTTACCAAATATTAGATTGATAACATACTAAATATAGAATTATATGACAATTATACCCTTTTTCATTTATAACCCTTGGATTTTAAATGGACGCTTCAGATCGCGGCCTTGATGTGCTGTGGGATGCTTTGATCGCAACACAACCGGACCCTTTTGGGAATAGGTCAAATAATACTCCCTCCGTCCCAGCTAACGTGTCGTGTTTGACTTTTTGACACTGTTTATTGTTCTACTTTGACTCGATTTTATTGTATGTATATATTTGGAAAAAATAGTCTAGTTGGATCTTATTAGAATCGTATAATCATGTAGTTTTAGAATATATATTTTACATATTTTTTTGTTGTACACATTTTGAGATATTAGAGGTTGAAAAAGTGCATTGGATTGTGTGCAAAAGTGAAACAAGACAAGTTAAGTGGGACGGAGGGAGTAATTAGTTAGTACTATATATTTATATTTAACTGTTTACTTTATGCTATTTTTTGTAAAAAATAAAATGGTAAATGATATTTGATTGAATTCACATGTTTTGCACCATGTTTGGACATGCAACATGATCACTTAATATTATAGCTTTTTTTGATATAAATATTGCTACAACCCAAACTATTTATTATTACCACAAATCTTTACGTATTGTTTATAGTAAAATACTTCTAATACTCTTTTACAATACTTCGAATTTTATATATATTTTTACTTTATATTAAAATAGATTGGGATTACTGGATAAAAATATATATTTTTTTATCTTGAAATAAATAAAGATTACTAGATTAATGATATTATGTCTAATAATTAAATTATGATGTGTTTTAATTTTTTTTTTTTGCTTTTCTTTCTTTTATTCTTTAAAAAAAACAAAAAATTATGTAGAATTTATTTAGAATGGTATAAAACTTTTAGGTGATTAGTCATTTTATATTAATCAATATTTTTAGAATCAATTTAATATTTACCATATTTTTAATGAAATATTTTTTATTTAAAATATGGTTATCATATTCCTTATATTGATATAGGATTATATATTTTTAGACATAAATTTTTAACCTAATTAAATTTATTTAATAATATTATAATATTAATATTTTTTAAATATTATGTATTATCTATACAATCAAATAATATATATATATAGTTGTAATCAATTATATCTTTTAAAATACTTATGAAGATTTTTTCAAGATTTTGTTATATTAATTGATAGATTATTTTCTAAATATAGATATTGATGATGTGTCTGATGACGTGGCATTACTAATTAAAATTTTTTTAGCTTATTGATTTTAGGTTCAAATTTTAATATATAAATAATATTATATATAAAGTTTATAATATATAAATTTAATTATATATTTACAAAATATAAAATATAATTATGCAATTTAATTTGTTTTCAATTTATATATTTTTAAAATACATAGAAAGATTTTCTCAAGATCTTTTATATTAATATATAGATTTATTTTCTAAACATAGATGAAATCTTAGAAAGATATTTTTGAAGAATATTTAAAAACAGATTAAATTAATTCAAGATTATTTTATAGATGGCACATGTCAGCATCTGGTATTTTTGAGATGATGACGTAGCGTTTATGAGGTGTCATCATATGAACCGTAGATATGCTTATGATGTTTTATAATAATTTACAGATGTACCATTGATTTGTTATTTTTTTTAATAAGATTCAAAATATAAAAAAAAATATATTTAATAAGGACACTATAGTATGCACAGATCAAAAAGTATTCAGAATTTATTATATAGATATCTTATTAGATCTCTCCTAAAAAGATCTAATAAAACATGGAATAAGAATTATTAGATTCTTCCAATAAGAGGTTTGGGATTTGGTTTTTTTTTTTTTTTTTTTTTTTTTGTAAATAGGACTATAGGAGTACAAGTCGACCAGTGATGCTATGATGGTATTGGTGATGATATTTGGGCATGACGATGTTGGATTTAGAAGGTGATGTGTTTGCTAATGCCACTGGAATCACTGATGAGGCACACAATTCAATGTTGTCCAAATATGCATTTGTTTCTGTTTGAGAAATGCCTCCAAAGCATCATTCATCATAATTCATAGGAGCATAATAGTATTAATATACTGCCCATTTGTGGTTGGAACAAGGGGGGCAGTGGCGGACCCAGGATTTTTCGGGAGGTAGGGCCGGAGTCTATTTTTTTAATCTTAAGTAAAAAAATAAAAAATAAAAAAAAAATTGATAAAAAAAGTAATAGAATTTTTTTTTTTTTTAATTTGAGGTGGGGCCGAGGCCCCACCGGGCCTACACCTAGATCCGCCCCTGAAGGGGGGCACCATGTCCATGATGAAATGTCACTGGGGAATGGGAATACTGATCGATTACCGAAGGGGTAGGCAGTGTCCATCCATACCCCTTGTTTAGATATATATTTTGATACGTGGTTGTTTGGGAATGAACAAATTTCACTAGCGTATAACGAGACCAAATTGTGTCCAACCATTTAATTTAAATATTTAACAAACACATTGTTGTAGCCTTGTAGGCTGTGTTGGGCCTGGGGGATGTGCATGCATTTAGGTAGGTAGTAATAGATACTACTACTAATGATCTATTTGTGGCATTGTTGTAGGTTGTGTAAGAGAATATGCATAGAGGCTATTAGTCTATAGAAAGGTCTTAAAATGATGATACTACTATTGCTACACTTGGCTGGCTGGCTGACATTAGGCAATACATATCAATGGTCTAGTTCAATATGTTGTGAATGGTTGGAGGTTCGATTCTTTACCAACCCTTAGGATGGATTTCCAACATTGTCATTTTGTTCAGGTGCTTCGTGAAGGTAATGCAACGTGGTTCCCGCGGCATTGAAGTTTTCAATTTTTCTTTTCTTTTACTTTCCTTTTTACTAGCCTTTTGTAGGCTGTTGTGAAAAAATAAATAAATATGGACATTAATGATCCAGATGAATTTCTGGCTGTTGTGGGCTGTGGGCCTCACACCCTCAAACGGCCAGATATACTTTCGGACCTCAACTCCAGGCTGCGCCCAATTTCACGTCAGCCCAAATACGGGCCCAGTAAACCCATCCTACTCCTACAGTACAGACCAGACTAATTTGTGACGTTTCGGAAACGCCATCAGACATCATACAAAACGAATGCTCTATATATACAGTATAGCCCTAATTCTTACTTTTATCCCCAAAAAGTGAGCTCGTTTCGATTCAAGATCAATCCAAAATTTTCGCTGTAGAAAATTATTTCCCTCTTCCCCAACATACTTGAGAGTTCATACTGTTTCGCGGGTGTATTCGAATTCCCGATTCGTAAGGTGGTTGCGATCTGCAGCTGTGAGGTGTCAAAGTTCTCAATTTTGATCAAATTTCCTAAATCAATCCCTTCAGTGGTCCTACTTCTACACCGTGTTTTGTTTACGACGGCGAGGGAGTAAAGGGAGCTGTTGTGAGCAAAGAATAAAAATAGCGGGAATGCAAGAATCAAAAGCTCCTCTCCCAAATAGCAGAAAAAGGCCTCTTGAAGATGGCACGACCAACATTCAGGATTCCCTTCGTTATAAAATCCGTGCTGTTGTTAGAGACCTTCGCCCCCATTTCATCGAGGTTTGAATCTTTCCTTGAAAATTTATCGTGGTTCTTGATTTATGTGAAGGAGGGAGCATCCCGGTGGCCTAGTCTGCTGTTTCCTTCTTTTCTTGTGGTATTACTTGGGCTTCTTGAATTTTGTCTTTCTTTTGTTATTTTGGTTGCTGGTTATGGCGGGGTTTTATATTATTACGTCTGCTGTGCCTAAAGTAAGGGCAAATAATAGGATCCTGTTAGGTGGGATGTACTTTCCTACGTTCATAGGGCTAGGGGTTTTATGTTATTTATTTCTTGATTTTGTGTTAATTTTCTCGTGTAGGGTCCTTGATATATTCTTAGCTTTGTTGATTTAGTCTGTAAGAACTTTTGAACTCGATTCTAAAGTGTGTATTGTGCTAAAGACATGCTAGCAGCTAGGTAACCATTTTCCTGGAGTTAATATTGTACTATTTTCCATTCAAAAATGTAACGAGAAAAGGGATTTAGGAGTTGTTTTGCAAAAGTGGTTGGATGGATTAAAATCCAAATCTTTGTTTGATACTAAGGATTCTAATTTTGGTTTTAGTCTTTTAGACTTATTGTCAAATATGTAGGTGACGGGAAGATGGGTCATGTTGAGCTAGAAATATTAAATGATACTCCAGTATGTCTTAACCCCAACTCTATTTTGGTATCAATTTATACAATCCACAATAGCCCACTTATAATTCGTGTCGCCTATGGTTAATTTGCAAGTGATCAGAGACATAAAAAAACTAGCAGAACTAGTCATCATATATGGTGTACTAAATGCGAAAAAAACGTTTCAAACACGGTTACTAAATAAGTTAATTAAAATGGGTTTATTAATTTTTTATTTGTAAAGATTTATAATCTCAAATTTATTGACTTGTTTGCTTCAATATTGTTTCTAGATGAGCAAGTGAGCATGATGGCTAGTTTCCTCTCCCATATAGCATGAAATGAGAGTTTTTCCCTCTATTTCGGAGGCAATCATTAGTGGGAAATAGAGCTGTTAAATAAGCCAAGTGAGCTTGAGTACCAGGTCTTGAGTTCCGCTCATTTATTAAATGAGCTGATCTTGGCTTGGCTTGTTAAGCTTAAGCGAACAATTTGAGTTTGAGTTCTTAATGAGCAAAACTTAGTTCAAGTTTGAAATTAATTAGTAAAATCCGAGTACATTTTTGAGTTCGAAAGTGAAGCTAAGTTCATTTTATGAACTCGTTAAACAACAAATTCAATAAATATTTACTAAAAATATACTTCCTCCATCTTGAAATGTTATTACATACCCGCTTTTCATGCAAACCAATGCACATTTTTAACCATTAATAACTCAAGTTCGGTACAAGTAAAAATTCTAAAAGCTCAATACAATATTTAAAAACTACACGAAGAGATGAATCTAACAAGAGCTCATTTGACTATATTTTAACTTGTATAACTATGATAAAACTTTAAGTGAAAGTCTGTGAACAGTACCACCTAACCAAATGTCAAAAACATATGAATACGGAGGTAGTATAAGTTAAAATTATTAAAGTTTGCCTCGTTTATCTTTTGATTATTAAAATGTGTTTGAGCTTGGCTTGGTTATTTAAGGAATGATCCAAACTCAAGCCAATACCAAATCGAACAGCTGAGCCCGAACTGGCTCATTTATTTCAACAGCTCTAGTGGTAAAATAATCACTCAAGCATTATTGCAGGAAATCCTACTCTGGACTCTGAATTTTATGATGGTTCTCATATGTTATTCTGAAATTATAGATTATATAGTGTGGATATCTAAAAATAAAAAATAAAAAAGATAGTGAGTTTCTGGGTCTTGGTTCGCTGTATGATTATACTTTTTTTCTTTGTTATTTTCAACAGCTTTCTTTATTGTTTATCTGATCTCACATTTACTGAAATCCAGATGTGAATGTGTATGCTTGTACTCCCTCCATTTTCCAATAGTTGAAACGTTTGCAAATTTGACACTATTTACACACATACTTTGACTTAAAGTTTATTATAGTTATACAAGTTAAAATATAGCCAAGTGGGATCTTGTTAGATTCATTTCGTCGAGTAGTTCTTAAATATTGAACTTTTAGAATTTGTACATGTACCGAAATTGAGTTATTAATAATTCAAAATATGCATTGGACTGCGTGCACTGTGGGTCCGTTTCAATATTTTGAAAACGGAGGGAGTATATGAGAGAGTGCAGGCATTTATATTACTCCTCGGTTGTTAGATTGGTAAAACTCTTTTTTTTTTCCTTTTTCTTTTTCTTCTTTTTTTTTTTTTTTTTTTTTTTTTTTTCTCTCTCATCCTACAGGTGCTGAAGACCCCTGATTTTCGAAATTGCAAGGCTGCTACTGATATCCGTAAAGGTCTTCTTTGATAACCCAACTTATCAATTAATCGTGTTACATAATCATTCAATTTGTTTGATAACGAAAAATCTATTTAATTAATTGTTTGAATGTTTTTATAAATATGAAATAATTTTAGGTATTACTGTATTTTGGTTTTGTTTAAGTTTATAATTTAATAATTGATGGAGAACCATAGAGGAAGATTGGGTGCGGTGTTTTTATTTAGGGACATCAATTCAGTTTACTCAATAATTAACCCACACTTATTGGTTTCTCAATTTCCACCTTTACCTTTGGGTATTTGGTTTTGCATTATACCTACAGCGTAGCTTAGAACTTGTTATAAATGATCCGTCAGCTTTACTCTTCTACTCACTTGTTTTCCATGTGCCCAATTAAGTATAATCCTTGGATAAGGCACGTGATTGAGTTTACTTCAGCATGGCTTGCAAGTTGCATCATCTGAGGAAAATTTTGAACTCGACACTCTGGAATGCACCCTGCAGGGATGAAGCTTTTGATAGATCTGTATAAAGAGCTAGCAGAACAAACCGCTAGGCTGGAGAGTTGCAGCAATGGTGACATTAAGCCGTCAGTGCAGCAAGTAGATATGAAACCTCCTCTGGCGCATCAAGTAGATGTGAAACATGCAGAGCATCAAGTAGATCTAAAACCTGCAGAGAATGCTCCTGGTCATTTTCCTTCCCAGAATGGAGTCCCATCCAATGCCTCAAATAACAATGCACAGGTCACTACATACATTGTTGGTGGTTCTGCATTTGGTTGGAACTTCATTACATTCAACAGCACCAATCCTGTGTATTATGGACGAAGTAAAGAGGATTATCGTGTCACTAATCCCAAGTCTGAGTGATAGCAGAAGCAATCGAGCTGCAACGCTACCCCTCTTGTGCAATGGCGTGGAACACCAAATGATTTGTGTAATGTATTTTAAGTTTCTAGGAAAAGGGATATTTTCTCCTCTAATTTAGACTTTTGGAAATTTTGTTGGATATTGCATGGTTGTAAGAAGGCTTCCATACCATAGATTTGTTGACCTCATTTGGCTTTTTGTCCCATTTAATATTTTGTTGGTTCTTTTCCGTTGATGCTGACATGCTGTGTTTGGTTTGGCTGGAAAGCATGATAGGTGTGTAGGGAATGTGGGATGATTGATTTAACTGTTTATTCCTTGGTTAACATTTAAGTACAACATTGGGTCCATAGCTCAGTGGTAGAGCAATTGACTGCAGATCAATAGGTCACCGGTTCGAACCCGGTTGGGCCCTTTCAAAATTATTCTTTTTTTCCCTTTCAAAATTAATCCTTTTCCCTTATTTTATGTATTCTCGAAATCCACTGCAAAAATGTCATTTCCTTGTGAGGAAATAGTATACATATTTAGTATAGGAAACTAGGAATATTTTGAAAGGATATATAATTTCGGGAGAATCCAAATTTAAGAAATAATACTAAAATTTTAAATCGAAATGCCAAATCTAAGCAGAAAAAGAAATAATTTTGTTCAGTGATGGTCAATGCAAATTAGGACTTGTGTAATATCCAATTTCACTTTCATTTATCTCTTGTTCTTAAAATAAGCCTTGTGCAATATTGAAATTCACCAGGTTATACCGTTTTCCAAAGAGAAAATTGCATAGCATAGTAATCTACAATTTTAAAAAGGGTAAAATTTATGAAACATTTGCAATTAGTAGTGCATAACCATTTATAATAGAAATGGCAAATTTAAGCAGGAATACTTCACTGGCAAAGTCGTTTTGATTAAATAAAGAAAAACAAAACGTTAAATAATTTAAGAATGAACTACAAACTAAGAAATTCAACTTCGTAATGTAGTCGCAGACAAAAAACAAGAAGCATTACACCAAACACATATTTCAGGACCACAAGCTAAGATGCATCCAAGGAACTAATCATGTCCCAAAACATGGACTAATTTTACACCTGGGGTGCACTTCAGAATTCTATTTTCATGAAACTCTCTGACGCCAAATGCAGGACAAACTATTAGAAGCGCCGGATGTCTCTTGGTGGCTTAAAATGGATGGGGTGAGTTTCTGGTGTTGCCGTCTCATCCTCCTTCCACATCTTGATGGTCTTGTCTGCCTCACATGTAATAAGCCTCGAACCAGTTTGGTCGAAGATGATGGAGTAGATGCCAGCTTCACTATCCAGTGACCCTGACAGAAGGAATTTATCATGTTATATAGCTGCATAGAAGGACAACAAATAGCAAAGTGTTAAAAAGAAGGTGCATATGCTCACCGGGTTGAACAATTGTTTGCGATTGCTGAAAATTGTGACCACTCTTCCAGTCCCAGAACCACAAGCTTCCGTTGTCACCTTAGATGAATAAATGGCAAAAAGCATTGGAAACATGTGTTATTTGCTTAAATATTCTAGGCAAAGGAATCCACCATTCTGTTGTGAATATGTATCCCCTTAAAATAATTCTGATAAGTTCCCTCCCCGGAGGAACAGAAGCAACATCACTACAAGTGTGCTTGGTAAAAAAACTCACCTGCTGTAGCTAGTACACCCTCCTCGTTGACTGCTGCCGAGTTGATAATAGTCTTCTGCTGTGACCTGCAAGGTGAAAATATGATAACGACTATATCAGGAATTTTTATGCAGTGGAAGAAAGCAGGTTAAATTTGAATGCTGTTCCACACAGCAAGTGTAAAAGTTACTTGAGTTAAGAATAGCACTCCAAATTCTCATTAGGATAAAATGATTGAAAACAGATCAGTATGATCATACATACACATAACAATGAGTTTGGAAGTTTAAAGGACAAGGTATCACAATAAAGATAGCAGCTCTTCTACACACACACACACACAATAGCTGGTTCACGAAATGTTAAAGAATTTGGCAATTAAGATCATTCTTATTAATAATACAATTAAGATCATAAATAAATACTGTTTCGAAAAGTGAATTAATTTAAGTCGGCATCCTAGAGAATACATATTCCCTCTTTATAAAAATCAAGAAACTGTCACACTGCATGTACCCCTTAAGAGTATAATATATAGATCACACGTTCACACTTACATTGTGGACACAAGTTCAGAAAATAAAACTTACAGCATGTTGTGCATAAATTCTCCTTTGGGAAGTTTAAACTTCTTAATATTCTCAGCAGATGCAGATACGAAACAGTCCCTACAGGATTGAAATAAGGTAATTGATAAATTTGAGAAGTTGAAGATAAACTCAGTTAAACATTAATTGATGTCAGTCTCCCCAAAATTGTATCCCGTGAAAGCAACACTTACTCCTTAGGATGTGGAGCCATAGCACGTACAGATTTTTTATGGTGTGTCAGAGTTGCCATTGTTTTCCCTGGTCACAAGCACTTCACTTCAGTAAGACAACAAAATACTAAAGCAAACCGAAGGATAGCTTTTTATAACACAAACCATATCTAAGGTCCCACAACTTAATAGTTGAATCATGAGAGCCTGTTATGACTTGGGGATCCTGCATTTCAAGAGGAAATTCATAAATTCCACCATGATACATGTATAATGTACATGCCGCAGATGGTAACAGTAATTCCAAATTAATATGTAATCCTCACCGTGGGACGAGTGAATACTGAACAGACAGTATTATCATGCCCACTAAGTGCATGAATTTGCATTTTGCTGCGAATATCCCACACCTGAGATCAGCACATAACCTGGATGAGCACATAAATTCTGTCTGGTACTTCCAGAAACTTCTCCAATATTCTATATGTACTTCACAGGGAAATGAAAACAAACAGAGATACATACCCGACACACAGAATCTCGACCTCCAGTCAATAAAATGTCGATAGTAGGATGAAGGGCTAAGCAATAAACGCCACTCAGATGACCATGATAAGAACGGATAACCTTAAAACATAAAGAACGTATCATTGAATTTAAATTCAGAAGCATTTCAACTGAAAATGCATCTGGTAAAATTTTGCCACCAACCTTATTCTGCTCTAAGTCCCAACATTTAACTAATTTGTCATCACCAGCAGAAAACATGTATGTATGCTTGTCGCTAACAGCCAAACCTGCAAGAAATAATTGGTTCTAACAAATGTATCCCATAAAATGATTCAGCAAATATGAGCTATACGCCTATACATGCATAAGCATAGAAAAGGAAATACCTCTTATTTGATCAATGTGACCAGTCAGTGTGAGTTTCAGCCTGCCGGTTGCTAAATCCCATATCTTACCATCACCAAAAACAGGATAATAACAAGATGTAAGAAAATGGCAACAAAAAGAATAGGCAAATTATTTGAATAATAATGATGATGACGATGATGACGATGACGATGACGATGACAAACATTAATGAGTTTTAAGCACCAGAATATATAGTTGTCTAATAAATTATCATTGGCAGAGCTCAGTGGTCAACAGTCTTCTAAAAGGCAATTGGAGATTATATTGATTTAAGTTTTAGACAATAGATGAACATATGCTGAATTGAGCTAAAGACAGGAGACTTCTTCTTCAGTCCTTTTCCAGAGACAATAAATGATGTGCATAAGAATAGAAAGTAACTCATTAAACAATAATCATATAGCTCCTGCCAAAGTGCCCATTCAAACCATCAGAATCATGCCAAAAAAGAACAATTTTAAGCAATTTAAGCTACCTATTTTATTAGCACTAATGCTAAACCAGAGAGTTCTCTGATAGACAGTAAGACAGCAGCTAACTTTATTAGTGTTTAATTGCTTTTCAAGTGCACTAGACCATTGATATTATTTTTATGTTGTTGAATCAGCCAGCATTGTCTAGATTCAAGCATGTAGCAAACAACAAAAAGAGGCTTTAAGGCACCAAACACTTTCAGAGAACAGTGTTGTGTTGAGGAGATGCTATTATTTTGAAATTTCACATCAGATAATATTTGCAAAAATATCGTTTTATTATTTTACTTTTATGTGAGGAATACAGCCTTAGGGTTTTTTTGGGGGGTGGGGGTTTATGAATAATATAAAGTTTTAAGCATATTTATTTGATTTGAATAACTCCACGCACTAGGTTGGCATGACAAGATATACAGGTATTGATATAGTGAAATGGTCTAGATTTGAAAGCAATTGTGAGTACATGTGTTTAAAGTAGAAATTTAACGGTGAATTTTTTAAAGTTTAGTATGAATAAGCAAAAAGGGGGAAACATGTTTACAGAAATTGTATGTTCGGTGAAAATTTAAAACCAACAAAACTGATTCACTTTTCCTGTTTCAATCCCTCACTTCTTTTTTGGGACATGAGGCTGTTCACTTTCAAGGAAAAAAAAATAAAAAAAGTAAATTTCAAACCTTGATAGTTCGATCAGCAGAACCAGTGCAAAACCAATCATTACTTGGGTCAACAGCAACTGACCGCACCCATCCCAAATGGCCACTAATAACCTGTAGGAGTCAACTCGAAACATGAATATCAAAGATATCAAGGAGAAACTAGTGCTAAGTAAGTTTAAATCATTCTTAAAACATATGGAAAGCGTCATAATGACCGATCCCAAGTATTTCAAGTTCTCAAGCTTAGACCTCTGTAGGTTACTGTAGTTTGTCCCAGTATATGAAATACATACAAGTAGGATGTCCAAGTAAATCAATATTTCTAATGAAGTGTGACCATATGAATTACAGAAAATTTAGCAGGCTATTGGTCTATAACATATTGCTAAATCCAAAAATCCAAATCACTTCAACACACTAAAATAGGAGCCTGGAATTGCTATATGCTGACAAGCAGACCACATAAGTCATAACATCAGTTGATTACTTTTCTTTGTTTGTATGTAAAGAGCTCTTGCAAAACCAAATTGCGTGTGCATTCTCATTTTATCTTACAACAGCAATGTGGAACACTATAAAAATTGAGGCATACATGCGTAGTGCAGCGTTTTTCAAGAATAAATCTCAAATAAAATGTGAACCAATTGTATGTATCAAACAATCCAAATAAGATCTCTTGGCTACCTCCATAAAACATAGACTTGGATTTCATGATATGGCATATCCAATCATAATAATATGATAACTAAGACTCAGTACTTTAGATGAAAAGTTAAGAAACCTTTAAAGTTATGATTTAATCACACAGTGCTCAGAAGGATAGATGATGGACAAATTTAAAAATAACTATTGAGTACAACATAGGTAGTTCCAAAATAGCCATTTTAGGTTCAGCAGCAATTTCTTACATATGCTTAGCAAAATTTCTTACCCTATAATTCTTCCAGGGTGCATGCCAGATAGGACGAGGCCACCTACTAGGAATTCTTTCCATAATGGCAGAAGTTGAAAGATTTCTGAAAATCAACCAAAAAATAAAAAATTATCACAGTTGATGTGATGTGGATGTACATTGTAATCCATGATATAATAATCCCATATAAAATAGGCGGATGGATGAAATGGAAGGGTAGAAAGTAATTGTCATGTTCCATGCACGGTTAATACATAGTAGATGAGAGTTTCACCAATCAAAACCACACAAAACAAAAAATAGTACCTGTCAGATGAAACATTAGTAGAAACAACTGCTGAACTCTTGCCTTGAACACCAGTATCAGTACTGCATCAAGTAATTACAAAATTTAGTTATCAACATCTTGGAGTAACAGCAAAACGTGTATGATTTATGCACTTCGGTTCAATCCCCATTTCATAATCAATATCCAATATCATAGAGAATTAGAGATCAGTTGAGTAAGGCGCTTTAGTCCATTATTTGGTTAAAAAACAAAGGTTTAATCATCAGTTGAATAAATGAAATCAATACACACCTGGTCTGCCCTGTTGAGCTAACCACCATATCCTTCCGTGGTCCTCCTGATTGTATATCATTGGATTGCTCCGGACCTGCACTATGGAACTCATATTATAGAGGGTGTCATCATTTTCCAGACTCAAATAGATCAATATCATTGAACCATTTTATTAAAGCAGGTAGTTGAGGATGGTTATGCTACCAACTTTCATTGGTCAATAGTTAGTTATACACTAGAGCCTCAACATTTTCCGCATGGATATACTAACATCTTTAAGAAGTTGAAGTTAACAATCAAGCATACCTGGAAGGGCAAGAACATTGGAGGGAGTTGTTTTCTGTGGTTGAGTGTTTGCTGCCGCCGCGTTGGAAGATCCCAGTTGCACACTTTTCAATCCTCCGTACTCAGCATCAAACTAAAGGTCAACCAAAATAACATCTTCAATTGAATATGTTCATAGCCAAGACATCAAGCACATTAATTCTTTCGTCTTTTCCATTTTAAGTTTTTGTTTCAAAACTGGGTTGCTAATGAACCAATTCGAAAGCAAATTCATTTTTGGGGGGGAGGCGGGGGAGTGAACATCGTGGCGAGAATAATAGTTCATTTATCATCTAGCAATACGTCACAGTGTTTTAATTAGCACCAACCTTGTGGCTAACTCGAATCTTCTTGCTGCAGAACAATCAAAACATAATTAAATCAACAGCCAAATGACACAAGAAGCTAACTTTTACAAGTCGAGGGCTTTGAAAACCTTTACCTTTCCGGGTCGGGTAAGTGAAATTGTCCATGAACAGGAGAGAAGAGATCGAGAGATCGCTTCAATGATTTGAAGCTCAACTTCTTCAGCGATTGTGGCTCTACAGGTAGCTCGGCATCCATTGCAGCCCCCGGCATTCGCAGAGGAGCGCCTCTGTTAAAAACTTACCTCGTAAAGATAATTCTAGAATTGGACGAAAAGTAACTTGTATAAGGACATAGAACGGCCACCACTGGGGACGGCAGCGGCACGATTTCGGCGGATGCGGAGGCAAAGGGTTGGGGAACTTGGGGCAGTAGAATCGCGGCCCCGCAGGGGTTCATGAACCGCTGTGTGAGTTTTAATTTTCTATACTCGACCGGGGCCTGACCTGGACTCTTAATAAACATCCAATAGGCATGGATTTGGTCATTCCGATTAAACAATCCTTGATAATAAACAATTGATAGTAAAATTAATATGAACGATCACATTAATTTTAAATTCCTAAACCCAAGTTAGGATTAGGGGTGTTTGTCCGGTTGATCAGGTTGTATAATATTTCAGGTCGGGTTTCGGGTCAACCTGATTTGGGAAAAAAAACCCAAAATGACTAAACCCAAACCTGAAATTTTTCGTATCGTCAGGGTTCGTTTTTTCGGGTTACAGCCAAAATTGATAAAATTTAAGGTTTCGGGTCGTGTTCGTGTCAGGTTGAGCAGGTGGAATAATATTTCTGGTCGGGTTTCGGGTCGACCTGATTTGGAAAAAACCCAAAATGACTAAACCCAAACCTGAAATTTTTCATGTCGGCCGGGTTCATTTTTTCGGGTTCGTGTCCAAATTGACACCCCTAGTTAGGATTGAGTTCTTGTCCTGAGACTGCATATCTTGATTTGCTATTTTTGAAGGTTCATATGTTACGAATTTCTTTGGGCGGATTTTAATTTATATTTTTCCTTTTACAGTCTCATTTATTTGGGTCAATTTTTTGGGACAATATTCCATTTATTTGCCTTGATTTATGCGGCACAAATGTGTTGTTATTGTATGCCGTTCAGCGTGTTGGGCCAAGATTGTGTCCACTTTTTAAGAAGATTCTATGGATTTTAGAAATATGCTTCATGATGATGGAGCCATTGGTCTTTGAATGTGTTTGTTATGTTATTATCGAGCTCAGATCATGCTTTTTGAATTGTTATCATGTGCTATTTACTGTCCAAGGAGATGAAGTGCTATCACCGAGCTCACCACACGCTTTTTTTCAATTTATCATTTGATGTATTGTCACCGTGCGCATGCTATTTTCACTATTGGTTCTCAGGCCATATTACCGAAATCGAATTTATGCGACATTCGATGCCACCGGCTGATCCATCTTCAACGTCGGACACTTCTAGGACCATATCACTGCATATAACATCCGCGCACGAACCATCATCAACGGGGAATATCATCACAAATTCACAACCATTGAATGTAACAGCAGCAGGATGCATCGTTATGTCCCATGTCTGCGCAGCACCCATTATACAACATGCTTGATCTGGTACGTCTCCCCCATCGCCCCCTCATTGTCGGATGTGTCGTTATGTCCCATGTCTGCACACTGTTTCGGCGAGTCGTCTCCTTCGAGATGAAAGTTCAGATCCAACATATTTCTTCTCTGTGCACTTCCTCGTGGGGACGTTTTTTTGGTTATGCTCTTTTCCCTAACCCTTCTTGAGGCATATCCACGCCAATGATAGCACAGACCCCATTTATTGGGCCACTAACGGTTTTGGTAGCTCATAGTCAATCACTAATTACTGCCTAAATTTGTGGGATTGACATATCCATATTCCTATTTATTGGAGCACACCCAAATGGTAATTATTAATTTAAATATGGATGAGAGCACTTTTTCTCAATACAGAGCACTCTAGATTTCCAGATTTTTAAGAAATCAGGATACTAACCGTACCCCCAAATTAAAGTGGTGTGTGTAAATTAATTTGAGTATTGGCTATTTAACTACTCCCTTCATATGGCAAAGTTTGGCCCATTTCTTTTGGCCACGCTAATTTATGTGGTGAAGTTTAATAGTTAAAGTGGTGTGTCTATTTGTATTTAGGATTATAATGAATTTTTATACTGTTTATTATTTAAATTTGAATTAATATTATTATAATGATGCAATTAGCGAAAAATATTCAAGCGTGGTCTTGTTATAATCGTCCATTCATATAGTTTTAGAATATATATTTTATATAATTTTTATTTGTACTAATTTTGTAATATTAAGAATTAAAAAAATACAATGGACTTTGTGTAGAAAAGTAATGGTGTATTAAAATTTGTGCAGAATAATAAAAGTGAATATTTTTAATGGGATTTAATAATAATTAAAATTCTAATCAAACTTATATTAATTTAATATGTCTAAAAATGGCAAAACTTCGTAGTACAACCCAAAAGAGAATATGAACCAAACTTCGAGGGTCGAATAGAGTACCAAACACCACTATCTAAATTTCAGTGTGTAAAAAGGAAAAAAAAAAAGAAAAGTAGACATAGTGGGACAAATGGAGCACTACTCGCTTGTTCACCATTTTTTTTCATTTTTTAATTGAACTCGCCTGTTGAACAGACTAGTAGTATATTTTATTGTTTTTCCTTTTTAATTTTAACACTGATCGCCTGTTGAACAGGCGATCAACCAATAAAAAATATTTTTTTTAGTCGCCTACATTATTTTAATAATTAAAGCCGAAAAAAAGGGCGAATTAAAAGGGAAACGGATATAATGGTAAAAAGCATAAATAGTTCTAAACGTGATTTCTTGCCACTCCAAATTGTAGCGGTAGAAAAACTGCGTTATCAACCCTACAACACGCACATATAATAGATTATTAGGAGTAACTTACCCAAACAAGATTAATTAATTATTTGCATTTTGAAAATGTAATAATCAGATAATCAGCTTCATATCACAGAAACAAACACTCCCCAAATTAATAGATTATTAGGAGTAACAAACACCCCCCTTAAGATCCTACAAATAATATTGTGTTGGTGATTTTGAGTAAGTTTTAAACGGCTTCTGGAAGTTTACAGGAGTTTTGAGGAGTTTTAGATTTTATATTATAAAAACAATAGTCCACACTAGTTTTTAAAGGCTTTAACTGTAAATTGTAGCTCCGAAAAACTTTACAATCAGAAGCTACCGAGTAGCTTTTGGAAGATTTAGAAAACTACTTTCCAATTTAATTAATTTTTCTATTCAGATAATAATTTATGGCAACTACAACTACTTCTACCGAATACTTATACAAAAACTTTTGACTGTACTCTTTAAGTTAGGGGTGTCAATTTGGGCACGAACTCGAAAAAACGAACCCGACCGACACGAAAAGTTTCAGGTTTGGGTTTAGTCATTTTGGGTTTTTTCAAATCAGGTCGACCCGATACCCGACCTGAAATATTATACCACCTGTTCAACCTGACATGAAGACGACCCGAAACCTGAAATTGTATCAAATTTGGCCTATAACCCGAAAAAACGAACCCGAACGACACGAAAAATTTCAGGTTTGGGTTTGGTCATTTTGGATTTTTTTTCCGAAATCAGGTCGACTCGAAACCCGACCTGAAAATATTATACAACCTAATCAACCCGACACGAATACAACCCGAAACCTCAAATTGACACTCTTACTTTAAGTCCATACACATAAATGACATAATTAACTTAACTGCAGAAACCAAAAACCCTGGGGACGATCCGCAAAAGAAAAAGAAAACCAGGGGCAGCTATATAATATTGGGTCATGTGGTCCGTGATGGAAATAGAACAAGTTAGTAGCCGCTAAATTGGGCTATCCGCTAGGGTTTTGCAATAATCTCACGGCTCACGGCGTTCGACTTGGTAGACTGGGAAGATGTCGAAGAAGAACGACTTAGGTCGAAGGAAAAGGCTACATGATTTCGATTTAAAAAGTACTGCAATTTTGTCATTCAATCTATATGTTTGATTTAGTCTCTGGCTCTTTGCTTTCCGCATACTTCTCTTGTTCTGTAGATTATATCGGTAAATGCCCTTATACTTGTTTCATTGATGCGTAAACAGGAGAGAAAGAAGAGAAGGAAAAGCGGGAAAAAAAGCTTCATGCCAAGAAAAATATGATGAAAGTAATTCCCCATCTTCAGTTTTGAAATAATTTGCTTTGCGTATACTGGGATTTTGTTTATCCAATTGGCGTCATGTTTTTTTACAATCTCTGCTATGTTATCATCTGAATGCGTTTTAATACTGGATTGGATATAATTTTGCGTATATGATAATTATCATTGACGGCTAAAATGCAAATGTGCTCTTATTATCTTTTTTCCCCTTCAAATTTTATTTGTGCTTTTTAGCAGTATATTGATTGATACCATATGTGGGATGACAAAGAGCTTGATGTGTATAATGGATAGGTCGATGGTAAAAGCAGTAAGAAGAAGAAAGGAAGTAGTGGGTTTCAAGTAGGAAAGAAAAAGTTGAAAACCAAGTTGACGCCATTGGCAAAAGCTAAAGCTGCCCAGGCAATGGAAGTTGATCAATGAGGTTGATGAGGACAGGGAAAACCTCTGGAGTCTGGACAAGCCTAAGATCGGAAGCCTAAGATCGGGCAGTGTATATTGTTCGTAGCAGTGCAATTTTCTTCAATCTTGCCAGTTCTATTTTAAAATCATCTGTATGCACTTTCTTTATCCATGTTTTGAATTGAAGATAGATTTATTAATGATAATTTATAGCAGGTGATTTTAGGTGCTTCAAAGTAGAGGAAACAATAAAAAATAAAAATACAATAAAAAAACAGAAAATATCAACGATGAATTGAGGATCAAGTATATAATCAACAAGTCTATAAATTTGTATTTTGTGGTTATGAAATCTAGTTTCTTGGTATCAAAGCGCCTAGAGGGAATATTGGGATTGGCTTTGTTGCTTTATGGTTGTGCCTACAACACATCAAATAGAGATCATCATGCTGTAGCAACCTGGCACGCAGAAAATCCTAATCCTATCAATTTTTTCATCCAGTGATTTTATTGTGTTATACTACATGCTGTTTGGATCCGATGAACTCCAAATGGTGGTTCCCTTATCAGTCTGGTATTGGCAGTGTTTTGGAACTGCGGCACTTAGCTACTATTTAATGTTTTGGCTTAGCACGAGATCTTTGAAACAGAATTGGTCCACATCTTGTGACTCCTTTTTTGGATATACAATACTCTTTAGAATGCATTCTTCATGCAGACTGTTTCAGAGAAGGTTCTTGTCTTTTATTAAGAACACAGTGCTGATTTTGCAGAGAAACAGCCAAGGAATGCTTTCTACATATTGTGTTACTTGGTTGGTGCTATTTAGACAAAACTGGTCATCAAAACAGATTCTTTGGCAATTCTAGGATATATGCAAGTTTTCTTTATGTGGACCCCCTTAAGTGTTTTGCATCTGAGGATGTCTTTCATGATTAAGATGATCATGTAGCAGCTGTGCTGATTGAATTATTGCTGCTGTTGTTCGACCTACGCTGCCTAGCTTTAGCCTTAAGTCAGAATTACATGGTTTGATTGCTGTTCTTGATTTCCCTGTCAATGCCCGGACACTTTCTCCTTTACAAAATTTTGAGCCCATGTTTGATTTCCAATGGCAAGATACTGGATTCTTCAGGGCCTTCATACTTGTCTTTGTGATTAATATGTGTTAGTTGCAATAATTGCGCAGCCTTGACACGAGGGTGATTGTACCCAATTAGTGTGGTGCTAATTATGCTGAAAGTGATATGCCAATTTGCCAATAATGTTGATGCCAACGGGACCTACCATCATATGTTGGCACTCACTGTGTTTTTATGATCTTTTATTTGAGGATGTGGTTCACAACAGGGCTTACCTTACCTTCATCTTCTTGAATTGATGTGATCCCTCATCCCTTGGTATGTCTGTCGAAAATCTTTGGCAGTTTGGATCCCTTTTGCCATTCTTGTGAGTTAACTGTGTGATTTTATGCTAGGAAAAGCCAAAAAAGCCCATGTATTGATTGCATATAAAGCTGTCAGTGTAAACAAGACTTCTGTCAATTGTTTTTGAGTAAAGCCCGGTTTATGTCAAGTTCCTTTTTTGGTTCTGTCCGTGCCACTTGGAAGGTAAGTTTATTTAATGGCCGTTTGATGACTGCCATGTGAAAAGTGTCCCTATATTTAATGTGTATTAAACTATTGGGTAGATTGTAGAAAAGGGTAACTCTGTATTTTGTTAGCCTTTGTTTTACAAACTTTCAGAAATAAATAATGGGATGAGCGTAGATGGGGCGTGTGGTCAGAAATTTATCATAATCACGTTCATATCCATAATCCATAGGGCATGGGGGCCCTAAAGAGGTCACTATTACACAGAGACATACATACAACTAATCACTGTTAGTCCCCACCCTGAAAATTTTAGATTATTTTATACTAGTACATTTGGTGGTTTTTGGGTAAACTTTTTCTATAAAGTCAATGTTATTAGTTCGAAATAATATTTGGTTGTTATGAGTAAATTGATAGTATAAGAGGTACGATAACTCCCTAGTTCACCCAAAAAATTTAGAGGGTAAAATATTCGGTATTAAATTTCCCCCCCTTTTTTTTATAATTTTTCCTTGATTTTGCTTGTAACTATTTGTTTATGTTATTTAAACTTTATTTTACGATTCATGTTGCGTATATTTAAAAATGATAAAACTTCCTCTAAAAAGTTCGTTCAATGTCATTTTTTTAAAAGAAAAGAGAGATACGATATTTTATTATTGATGAAAAAAGATAACACAGTATCTTTTAATAATGATGAAAAAAGAGGAAAAAATAATTTAAAAATGTACGTAGTATTTTTTTCAAACTCTTGATGCCAAATGTGGTACTCCTCCGTCCCAGCAAACTTGTCTGGTTTGACTTTTTGATATTGTTCGTTGTTCAACTTTGACTTAATTTTATTGCAAAATATATTTGGAAAAATAGTCGAGTTTGGTCTTCTTAGATTCGTTTATTGTATAGTTTTAGGATATATATTTTACATAATTTTTAGTTGCATATATTATGAGATATTAACGGTTAAAAAGTGCATTGGATTGTGTGCAGAAATCAAACAAGATAAGTTAGTTGAGACCGAGAGAGTATTTATTTATGCTCCCCAAAAAATGTGGTATTTATGGGGGATTTATAGGGGATGAGGACTTCCAAAAATTTAAAAATGATTCTACGTAGTATTTTTTCAAACTCTTAGATGACAAATGTGGTATTTATGGGGATGAGGGCTAGTCAAAGTGGAAGTCCATGCCTTTCAACCCAAGAATTGAAGTTTCAATTCTTATCCGACTTCGTATCCCTCTCCTTTATTACTTTATAATTTATGGTATGGCTCCCATCAGTCCACCACCATTTCTCTGATTTCGGCTCCTAAAAAAATGTGGTATTTATAAATTAAAGTATACATTTATCCATACCTTTCCATATTCTAAAACCTATTTATACTCTCTTGTCAAATTTACCGCTTTGTCTATTTTTGATTTTGATTAAGAAAACGTTTAAAGTTAACACAATAAAAATTTCAACTAAATTCCACTATTTACATTTTTGTTCTTAAACTACTATCATTAAATTTTTATTAATTAATTTCTATTTGTAAACCAAAACAGCCATTTAAAATTGGACAGAGAGACTCTTCATTATATTAGAAAATATGTCAAATCGTTATCAATTCTACAAGTGGTGATGGAGAGGAACGGCAGCTTAGTTCTTTTCTTTTAACATTTTCGCCAGAATAGATAGTTTAAACTCCTACTTATATTTGATGAATATATTTTTAATTATTAATAACTTAAATGGTATATAAGTAAAAATTATAAAAAAGTTAATATTTTAAAATCACGCAACTAAGCGAGTCCAACAAGATCTTACTTGTCTTTATATAATTGTGCTAAAAATTATGTCAAAGTTATTCAATAAATAATATGAACTATGCAAAAAAAGAAAAGAAATGGAGGTGG